>VXAV01004858.1:8180-20241 GCA_013399715.1 Alectura lathami
CATAACCTGTTTACAGATACAAGATAAGAAAAAAAAAAATCTTACCCTAAATGCCTTAGAGTCTTCTAAGAGACAGCAGGGAAGAAATGTGAGGGAACAGGAGGCCTGAGGCACGTTCTGACTTCAGATGCACCGTAGCACCTAATGATGCGATCTTGCTTTGAACACTGTTTCCGGTACCAGAGCAGTGTGGCCACAACAAACCCAAGGAGGCCATGGGTGAATTTTCTCTATTTGAAGCAAAGCAAATTAGCCCCTGTGTTGCTCATTGCTTCCTCAGCTCTTTTGTTTCCAGTATGTGAGTTGGGGACAGTTATCAATGTGTAGCACTGTGATGCTAACAAATCTCAGTGCCAATAGGAAATCACCCTTATCCTTACACAGCTAGGAACAAAAACTAATGCTGCATCCTGCTTCCTTGGTGGGGACAACGTGCAAGAAGTCTTGGAGGCCATCATGCTGCAGGGATCTGAAGAATAAATGAAATCAGTCTGTTAAAGAAATACCGCCATCTTAAAGGGTCTCTAAGGACTGACGATGCAGCAAGCTCCATGCAGTTCCTCCTCTTACAGCACTCAGTGTTTTCAGCAGGAAAAGCACAGGTGTGCTGTGAATTTTTGATAAAGGTACCCATCTGCCAAACAGCTGTTTGAAGCTGAAAAAGTTGTGAGGGTGCCAAGTAGCTTTTGCCAGTCTTTAGTCTTGCAGTTTTAAGAATTTGTTGAAAGACCTTTTGGGCACCTCCATGACCACTCTGAGCTGTTGGCTTGTCTTTAGCTGTGATTGATAAGCCTCCACATTACTTCTCAATCTTCAGTTATTGCTCTCTGATTAACAGAAAAGTTAAAAAAAATATATTTTTTATTTCAATGATAAAACCAGTTGTGTATGCTTTAAATTTAGCTATGAGATATGTTCAACACCACGGATTAGCTGCCCTTTCTAAGAAGAAGTCTTCCCCTTTATCAATGTAATGGCATAACTGTGTATCTCTTTCAAATCCTGTCTTTCTAGGGAATGCTTACCAATGACTGTGCAAAAGGATTCAAAACATTTAAGGCTTAAAGAAACCATTGCCATCAAAATTTCACGAGTTCACTAAGTGACCTTGTACGGAGCTCCGTAGCTTGTATTTAGCTAAATCCCTTTACCAGAAAAGCTTCCAATCTGTGTTTAAAAACGGTGATGCTGAGAAGAATTATCGCTTATCTTGATGCACTTTGACCTTAGTGCCCTCTGGCAGATACTTCTAAATGTGTACAACTTAATTCTAATTCTACACTGTCCATCTCCATCTTCTATCCATTGTTTCCTTTGGTACATCTTTACCACATTACATTGCTAATATAGCAAAAACTTTGTATGATAAGAAATTTTACTGTCCCCAGTTTCACAAACAGAACAAAAATGGGGCTACAGAAAGGTTGATGATTTCCCTATTTAATATTTACAGTTACTTGTATGTTTTTTCAGAGATGTTCAAAAGTTCTCCTGTATAATTCTACACTTGACAATATGAAAGATGCTGATAGCAGTGGTTCCTACAGAAAAGAAATGCAAAGGAGAATTCTTATGAGATTCCTGAAGCATTGCAAGTAGAGAGAGTGGGAAAGCTTTCTTATCTCTTTGTGCTTGCTACTATACTCTTCCATTCAGGATTAGGAAAAAAAAAAAAATTAAAATAATCTTCCTTTATGTAAAGCCAATAGCTTATATTCTGATAATATTAATGTATTTAATTATTGATTATTCACACTATTCATGCACAGAGTCCAGGGATGATTTTTGAGAACAGCATGCACTGTGTTTCATTTTCTATCATATACGCTACAAAGCTTCTCTGACTGAAGAGCCATTATTTAGATATGCAGGAAAAAAACTCTTAGAAAGTGCATTGTCTCCATTTTGCAAGAACAGACAATGAGGGAATTAAGAGACACGCTACCCTTCACATTGAAAAAGAGAAGCTATCTTTTATTATTATTATTATACTGCCCCATAGCTGTAGTGTTTGAGCACTTTACAAGGTCCAGGTAAGTTTATCTTCTCAGTCCCTGTGCTCAGTAAGGATGTCCACAATTTAATGGAGATAACAAGAGTGAGAGAGCGAAAAAGTAAGTGCCAGTTGCCTGAACAAGTAGCTACTATATTAGATATGAATTTTTGGCAAGTTTCTATAGTGACCTTAAAAAGAATATGTTGATGAGCTGCTCCAGAATACTAGCTATAACTCTGTGCAATACCTTACAAGATGAACAAATGACTTTTTCATTTGCCTTTCATTAAACTCCCTGTTAAAAATTGGCAGTAGCATTACTCACAAATATTTTTTAGTTTCTTCATTTGTAGTTAAATTCATAAATCTCAGTAACTATAAATGTATCTCAAGGTCAGAGTTACTACAATAACACATTCATTTTGTTTTCCTTTCACTAAATCCATTATCTGAACAAATCATTAGGTGACCTTTTTAGTTACAGCAATTCAATAAAACTTACATTAGATGGAGTTTCAGGAACATTAGTCTAATGTGCTTTAAAAGATCACCTTCTCTGAGCAATATAATAAGTTTGTGTGAAAAGCATAAAGCATGTAATATGTAATAAAATCTGGCCTTTAATGAACCATCTAGAAAAAACTGACTTGTGTTATAATTCAACAGAAAACCTCCCTTAATTAATGGATGAAGTAGCCAACAGTAGCTGCTGAATGTTACTTTTGATTATAGATTCAACTTGTTTTTCTTTTTTAATTGTACGCTCCTGAATTATGCTGCTCAAGAAATTAACAGTCTAAATGACCTTGGGTACAAGAGTAATATGCTATGAAAAGCAATACTTATAGCTAATTAAAAGAGCTCTCTGATTACTGGTTAGCATCAACTGCACCGGTGCATAATTTTCCAAAGTGGCAATCAGGATTCTACATTTAATAAACTTACTTAGACTTTGATAGATGCTGATTTTCTTCAACAGACACAAGACTATGAAATACCTTGTGACCAAGCAGATAAACAATAAATAAAACTTAGCCACAACTGTCAAGCAGGAAATTTGTATCAGGGAATTTTACTCAGACTCACTAAAAGCCATGATTTCCATTAAGAATACACAATATTGCATCTGATTCTCCCTGCATCTAAACCAGCAAAAATCAACTAAAAACTGGCTGGAATTATTTACATCTTGTGCTTTCAGATTGCTGGCAAGTAGAAATTCAGTTTAATTGTTCTAGTCAGTCTAGAGATGTCTGTATGCAGAAGAGCAGCAATAGTGACTTTATACTGGTCCAGCATCAGTCATTTCCCCTGCAGATACATAGGCACAAGAACAAGATGAAAACTCGTGCATGAGCTTGATGTGCCAAATCAAAGAACTGGTTAGTTAATTTTCCAGCCTCTTACACTAGCCACTTCTCATTAGTTTAAAAAAACATATAAAAAACATGGGGAAGGAGGGCTCTGGTTTTAGGAATGGATTTTGTTCATTATCTTTTATTTCCCTGAGAAACCTTTGATGCATGTGTTTTGGACGCAATTTCATGGCATTTTCCCTTCTAGAAGCAGCTCTTTTCTTGAAGGTTTATTTTTTATTATCAAGTAAATTATTGAAATACGTTTAATGACATAATATGTTATATGTTTAATTTTACCTTGTTGTTTTGTGTAATTTAAGGTATTTAAATAATTGATTATTAAGCAGCTGCTTAAAATATGCTACACTACATGTTGATAGAGATCAGCCTCTGAGAGATGGATATTTTCCTTGAGTGAAGAATTACCAATCAAAATATATGGCAAAAAAAAAAAATCATTTATAAGATTAGTTTCCAGAATCTTATTATCTAAGCTATCTCTATGTTTCATTAATAACTAAAATATTCATATACTTTCATATGTATCCCCTTTAATTCATTAGAGAATTAATACTTCATCATCAAATGTTATTTTCTTTCCTCTTCTTGTTCCTAATAATAGCTTTGTAAATTAGAAAAATAATGGTCTCATTTTACTATTTCCTAAGTCAACCATTTTTCCCTTGCTAGATAAATTCTTTAAAATTATTAATTTGTGCAGACAACAATAATGAAAAGCTGTACCATTTTAATTATGTTTATCTTCCCTAGGCAACTAGGCAGTTAATTGTTTAAATTACTAAGTTAAAAAGAAATGTTAAGTAACAGAAATGCCAGCATTGCCAATGACTTCAGTGGGAGCAGTACTGAGTTCATAATTGGCTCTTTAATTGCAAAATTCACTCACAAGGCCTATAAGCTTTTTAAATTCCACTTGTCTTTAAGAGTGTTTAATGAGTCTTATGCATTGTACAGTCTTTGAGGCGGACTTCCAAATTTCCACCACAGAAAGAGTGTTTTCATGCTGCTCTTGGTGGAGCAGATATTATCGTGGTGCATTTCTGAAAGATGTGTATTCACAAGTGCTGCAACTTTTTGTAGATTGGTGATGACAATTGTTTAGCTGTGAAAACAGCTTTCAAATCTTTGTGATACTGTGGCAGACTGTAATATGACACACTTTTATACTCTGATATCTAAAACCACCTTATTTAATGATATAATTGAACAATCATGACAAAACATTTATGTTTTGTGTTAACTTGTACTTAGGACTGAGCTGCCACTTGACTTAGAAACTGCAGGTGCCTGGGGGACTAGTCAACCATGTAGTATTTCTTTGTTGAGTTCCATGTAGAAAAATGGAATTGTTTACTGCAAAATCTTCCACTAGAAAACTCTGATTACCAAAACCAGCAATTTACTATTGCAATTTTACCTTTGGATATTTTCATTAAAAATTCACTCTGGCTACAGTGAAATTTCTATCAAAGAGAAGCCAGAAAATAATGTCCCAGCTTCCCTATAATTTAGTAATTTTGCTCCAAGAAATGACAGATTTACAAAACTGTCTGTTATATTCTCCGATGTATATTTGATTAACTCAATTCTTATATTATAAGCAAGTGCTACAGGCAAGATGTTACTGGGAGGATTTTGTCATTCCAGGGGGGGAAAAAATGTCAAATATTTTTCAGGAAAAAAAAAAAAAGTTACAAAAGTTCAAAGACTAATTGGGACATAAAAATCAGATAGCCACTTATAGTTCAATTGTAACAATACTGTTGCTATACTTGAATAAATCAGGGTTAATACAGTGTGAATCATCGGTGACAGCCACCAGTTTAACAACTAAATTTAAAGGCTGTATATTTTCAATTTTTTTTTTTTTTTTTAAATCAAATATTAGCTTTCAGCAGCAGCAGAATTTCCCAGGAGGAATTATAATCTCTGTCCAATACTAACAAAACTTGCTAAAAAAAATTATGAAATACTTTTCCTCAAACTCTATTTTTAGCGCTGGAATAAATTAGACACCCACCTGTTTTTGAGAATGCAGTGATGATTTAAGTGCTACAAATAGTTGCATATATAACAGAGATGCCAAGGAAACAAATGGTACAATCCTCAAAGACTTTGCAACTGTTGATCCAAAATGCAAAGTGCTTGGCAACTTAAAGAATGAAGCTGTGTTTACTAATTTTCTAGCTGGGAGGTTAAATAGGAAGGCATCATCTCTGAAACATATGTGAGCAGTCTGGCTTACCCACTTCTGCAAGTCCCCAAACAGCTGGTGTGGAGAAAACCTACTGTTGTGTATTGCTGAGCCACTGATAGGGGTGAAGAGAAACAAAGTCAGTAATAGCTTTCAAAGATCTCTCTTGTAAAAATATTGAATGGAGCTCTTCAGGAAAAATCTCCGTGTGGTCTGGCCTTTTACAGGAAACAAGAACAATTAGGGTTTTTAACAGATGCTATAGTGATTTCAACTATTCATAGAGGGTGATGAAAATTAATTTCTGAATTCCATGTTAATTAACTAATGAGCTTTAGAGGGGCTGAGAACACTCACTTTATGAACATTAAAGAGAGACAGAAGCCCACTGTAGCTGGCAGAGAAAAAGAAAAAAAAAATAGGAAAGGAAGACTGAAGAGATGATTGGCTTGGAGGTTTGGGGAGAATATACATAATTTGCAACTTTGAAGGCAAAGAAGGGGTGCTGGAATGTGATATATATTGATTGTACATTTAGAGACAAGCACAAGGGAAGACAGAGGGCACCACAGTACAGTGACAATCATTTGACAGAACAGCATGGCCAAGGCCAAGCCAGTCTCAGAGGATGGAGGTATTGACACGAGGCAGGAAAGAGGACTATGTAGCAGAGACCCAGTCCCTCTCTATTTAGCACCATATGGGTCTACTTCAGAAAACAGAGGTTTTAACACATGCCAGTCTAATTCTTGAGAAGACTTAAACCAAAGATCGCCGCAGAAAATGCCAGACCCAGAATATTTTGAGCCATCTGTCCTTTGCCACAATCCTAACAAAGACAAATACAAAAACTGAGACTTACTGCACACCTGAATCAGGGGAAAAGTACTGTTAAACGACAACATCAAAACAGCTAATAGTAGCTAGTTTACTTCTGTAGCCCCTGTTCCTGCACCTCTTGCTAGAGCTTCACCATCTAGATCACAAGTCCAACTCTTGCAATTTAGTTCCCATGTAAATGTTTAGTGTATTCTGTAGCACGAAATATATACATATATTTTGTTACAACTCTTTATATTCAAGTCTCCTTTTTAATGCCTATCAAATGGTATTTTCTTCCTTCTTGCTTCCCCTTCACTCTTTCTCTTCATCTGCTACTCTCTGCCTTCAAAGTCCTATTGACAATTTGCTGCACATGCATGGGACATCCTACATTTTCTCCATGACTCTATGAATACTTTCATTTCTTCAGGCTTTTCCCAACGCACTGACATGTGTTACCCACTATGAGTAGCGTGAGTCATAGCAAAATCATATAGCCCAGGTCTGGAGATTAGCACGTGCGTAAAGAAAATAAGAGAAATAGACATCAGTAGATCTATTGTCCATATTTTTTTCTAATTATATTTTGAACCTGTTATATTCATGAGTTCCTGAAACAATCTGGGTGTGGAAGGCTTTTAACTTTTTGTTATTAGTAACATATTAGTAACAGTCTATAGTTATGATTTTATCACATCTTCATAATTTTTTTGAAGTTGAAGAGTCATGGCTTGTTTACTCTTATCCTCATATAACAACATATTTTCTCATAGTTTTCTGTTTCTTCGGCAGTCTTATGTAATTGGAGGCCTATAAGTTAGGACTCAGAACAACAGACAAGGTTCAAAATATTTTTATTTCATTTTATGCAATGACATATTGTTATTCTGCGGTTTATTTATTTAATGTTGATTATGATAATTGCCATGATTCTGATCATCTTTGGACCAAACTAAAACCTTAGCTATTAACAATTAGTCCAAGATCACTGCCATTACCTCATAGTGGGTGTACATACCCTTAGTCTGCTGATTTATATCTTCCACATCTACTGACATTTTCAGAAAAGAAATAAACAAGATCAGTGACCAGAAGTTTACAGAATCCTGCTCAAAAGGCTTTTCTTAGCTTTGCTTGTCTGTTTCATAGTCTAGATAATCTCATCTTCCCGTATTACTCAAACACAAATACCAAGGTTTCTAAAATGTCAGGATGGGACTGGTTCTTTTATTACCAATGGCACATAATTGCTTATTCTTAGCTTACTGTAGTATTTACATGTCTGAATTTATTGCTGATGGCAAAGGCAGCAAAAAAGCCTTTATTTCACAATTAGGTATTGGAAGATAAAACTCCCCCTTCACCATCTGTTTTTTGGACTCAGCAAAGCCATCTCCCTCAGCCACTCCTTGTACATCATGTACTCCAGCCCTCCGGCCAACTGGACTTGCACCAGTTTGTCAATCTGTCTCTTTTTCTGGGAAGACCCAAAGTGGACAATTCTCTGGATACAGAATCACAAGTATAATATAGACAAAAAATAATCACTTCCTGCAACCAGCTGGCTGTACTTTTGTTAATGTACAAAAATACAGACATACAGACAAGTATGGAGTCAGCCTTCATCACCGCAATGGCCCTGTTTGCCTTGTATTCAATATCTGTCCACCAGAAGCCAAGCTAGCCAGCTGTTCCCAGGCTTACATTATTACATAGAGTTAACTCTGTCCCCTGTACAGGACTTTGCATGTCCTTTTGTTATGCTTCATGAGGCTTCTGTGAGCCCATTCCTAAAGCTTATCAAGATCCCTCTGAAGAACAGCCCTGCCCTCCAGCTCATTAACCACTCTCCTCAAACAGATGTTTCCCATGAGCTTGTTTTCTGTCCTATGGCCTAGGTCACTGTTTGTGAGTGACAGACCAGCATCTGTCCCTGAAGAACACTACTTGTAACTGTCCATCAGTTGGACCTTGAAACCTGGATCATCACCCTCAGTACAACCTGTTTTTCAATGGTTTCTCACTTTGCTTGTCAGAAAATGTGAAATGGCTCTGATTTTTTTTAATTGTCACTAAGTTGATCTAACTTGCATTATACTTGGACTACTACTTACACCTTTGTCACAATTCTTATTTTTAATTCTTATTTGCCAGAATTTTAAGTTCCTGATACATAGTCAAACATTTAGGTTTGTATGAAAAGTAGAAAATAATAAAAACAATCCATCTTACTCATTAGCTCCTGAAGATATATTAGAGAATGAACACTTTATACTGTCCCTTTTCCCAGTCCCCAATTCTAATGTATTATCCCTAAGAGTTTCTGCTGCTTTCTTTGCAGCTCCAGCAATGCCTTGTTTACCTGCTTTATAATGATTACCTGCTGGTTTTTTTTCATCACATTGCCTCATCTGGAACAGAGCACACATACTGCTTATTTTAATTAAGGATAACTGAAGTACTATGCATTTTCTATTTAATCCAATCTGGTAACAATCAGTGCAATTTACCCCACAGCTGTGTACCCAGGGTGGTATTGCTTCTGGGAAGCTTCTCTGCCTCCAAAGGGAAGAAGAAAGACAGCTCTGGAAGAGGGAGGAAGTGTAAGCATGGAATGGAAAGTTATGGATCTGGAAAATCAAGGTTATGCTAGATCATCACACATTTTTAGAAAGCTTTACATGAACAGCCAGGTATTAATATTAAAATTCAAAGTGCTGCCTTAGAGCTCCCATACTTAGTAGCAAATAATTTTTTCATCCAAACAGACAAAGATTTTCTTTTTCCTTTTGTCCTTCAACCAGTGAGATTCAAGGTCCATTTTGTGAATTGTAGCTTGAAGAACACTAAAAGTATCAGTCAAGGGCTGTACCCTGAAAGGTTCTTTTTGCAAGGAGGGAAATTGTATGTGGTAACAAATTTCTCTGAATTCTCTTTTATGTGTGCCTATGCAACTTTTCAATGGTCACTATAGGATTTACAGACCTGCTGACTAAAAAACTCAGAAATAAAATCTATGAAAGTCTGCCTTGTGTAAGTCTGTAGTGTATTTGGGGTCTCCTACCCTCCCTCCGTCAGGATCAAACACACCCACCCACCTTGCTCGGTATCCCATATATGTAAATCAAAAAACAGAGAACCTTAACAGAATGTCTGAGGCTGGAGGCACCTCTGGGTCCCTCTGGCCCGGCCCTGCCCCAGCAGGGACACCCAGAGCAGGGTGCCCAGCCCCACGTTCACATGTGGCTTTTGGAGCTCCCCATGAGCAGCCCCCAGCCCCGCTCTGGTCCCGGTGCCAGTGCTCCATCACTCACACAGCACAGCAGTGCTGCCCAGGACCCTGAGTCAGCCTCCTGGGCTCCAGGTTGTGCCCGGGGCCTCTGGGTCTGGCCCTGGGCACCACCGAGCAGAACCTGTCTCTGTCTGCTCCACGCCTCTCTGCAAGGAGTTATGGAAATAGATGGGATCCCCCTGAGCTTCCTCTGCTTGAGGCTGAGCAGCTCTAGCCCTCTCAGCCTGTCGTCACAGCAGGGTTGCTCCAGGCATCTTGGTGGCCCTCTGCTGGACTACCTCCAATATGCCCAGGTCTCTCCTGTCCAAGCTGGGACAGAACTGGACCCAGTACTCCAGGTAAAGTACCTTATTTACACATTAAGGCGAAACTAGTGACACTGACAGGCTGACATTTGAACGGTGAGGCTTTACTGTGTCTTGGAGAAGAGAATATCATTTGGAGATTTAAAGTAGAAGAAATCTGAATGCATACTTATAGAGTCATTTAAGTTGGAAAAGATCTTCAAGATCATTAGGCCCAAGCATCAACCTGGCCTACCAAGACCCACCACTATACCATGTCCACATGTCTCTTAAATACCTCCAGAGATGGGGACTCCACCACTTCTCTAGGCACATAGGCCTGTCTCTTTTTTATCAGTAACAGTTAAAAATAATACTATTAATACTAATACTACTAATAAAAAATCCAGTTTCTAAGCTGGAAATACTTTTTCCATAATCTAGGATATGGGGAAAAAAATGTTATCTGTAGTTTGAGAACTAAATAACCAAATATACCACAAATTTTTCTTCTTCCTTTTTTTTTTTTTTTTTTTCTGTATTTTTTAGTCAGCTATTACCCCTGAAGTTTTCTACAACACACAATCACATAACTATTTTGGTGCAAAGTAAGCTACTGCCAACTGCCTTCAGCTATGGTGGAAACTATGGCTTAGAAGCATGCTAAGAGTATTTGTGTTGTCCAGGTTTGCAATTTGCTTGGATAGACAGTAATGTATTAAACCCCTTCAGCCAAACGTGCAGAGAGGCCTCAAACTGCTTATTTAGCCAGCTGATTCCAAAACCAAGGCTTTCATATGACTTGATAGCCACTAACTCGCATTAATTTAGGGAGTAAAAATTTTACACTTTACATTACTAAACATTAGGGCAGAGATTATGAATTATCTGACTGCAGTTTTAAGGAAAATTTCTCCATTAGGGGAAAGAAATATATATGTATTCACACCAGAATTTGGCAGGACATTACAGTTAATCACCCCATTCTTCATATAATCTTTAATGATCACAAACAGTCAGGACCTCCAATTTACATCTCATTTACAAGATGGCATCTTTTAGCAGCATGGGACTTCCTAACACACTCTCAACTACTAAATGATTAAAGACTTATTCTTGCAGTACATAGATTTGCACAGTCTAACCTTACTTACATCTGCTGCAATTACAACATGAAGATGCTTAGACTGTGCTTACAGAAAAACAAGGCTGTGTTTATACTTCACAAGTTTTTTTCCTTCAAGAGGGTAAAATTGAACCTTATGAAAGAGAACAATATTCTCTGCTTTCCTTCTAGTAAAATATGACAAAACCCACCATGCTTGTCTGTCTCTGAAGCACTCTCCAAAGAAACAGATGAACAGACCAGATGTACACAGCTTGTCTGATACCTTACTGCTTCAATAATTTTCATGACAGTAATTGTTGCTTAATGCTGATATAATTTGTTGCTCAAAGGAAACAATTTTTGTTTCCTTTAATACCACTACAGTGATGATGTTTTGTTTTTTTTTTTTTTTTTCCTGGAAGACCCAGGACCTCTCCCACTCGCAGAACTACTTGGAGGTGAAACTGGCCTTATGACCCTGAAAAAAAGCAGAAGGCCAGGGACATCTGAGCTTGAGGTCGCTGTGAAAAGCCATAAAAATATGGATAGCTGTAAGCATGCATATTTCATGCTGTGCATCAGCAGACATCAGCAATTGCCAACTGTTGGAGTAGCAGTCATATATTTACATGAAATGACTCCTTTACATTGACAACTCAATTTGATTAATGGTAGCAACTGGTAGAAATGCTATTTGCATAAAATATACTTTGCACTAGAAGCAATTTTATATCCATGAGACACATGCCTTGGAACCATTGTTTCTAAGCTTATTGTGCTTAGAAAAGAATGCATAAATTNTGAATGTGTATGTATATGTACGCATACATAACCTCCCTCTCAATTTAAGCTCTTTCCATATGTTCAATGACCATCTTTTCACTATTGAGATCTTCATTTTCAGCTTGTGGCATGAGGATTTTTATGATGATATCAGTCAGAGTGGTTGTGTGATTTGAGGGCCAAGTAAGATTTCTTCTGTGGTT
>VXAV01004858.1:34866-49402 GCA_013399715.1 Alectura lathami
GGAAAGGAAAGGAAAGGAAAGGAAAGGAAAGGAAAGGAAAGGAAAGGAAAGGAAAGGAAAGGAAAGGAAAGGAAAGGAAAGGAAAGGAAAGGAAAGATATTCCCTTTTGACCACTTCTGAGCTAAATATATGTAGTGGGTGATTTGACTCCCCTTCATTATATGTCATTCTCTCTCAACATTTATAGTGATAGATAACTGATAAGGAGCATGCAGACATATGCTTAAATATATGGAGCATCTTTATATTTTTCATCTAAGGATCTTCAGTACATGTCCTTTTTCCTCTTTTATATGCATTTTCATAGGTAAAAACATAATGCCAGATAAATTTCTCCTCTTTTATCTGTTTTCCAATATATATAAACTGACTGCTATAGTTGATATAGCCTGTAAATTATATTGATTTTTTCAAGTGAAAATTTCCCTAGGAAATAGTTTCTTTTTCAAGCAAAACTAGGGCACTGTTTATTACAGGTTTCAGGTAACCATTTCTTACCAAACGTGCTCAGTGACATGGAGCTGTGTGGTAATCTGAGATGGTGGAATATGCAAATGATAAGGACTACCAGAAGTACTACTGAACTCAAACTCAGTATTTTGATATGAAATTTTTTTTTGTATTTCTCATAATCGGATCATATGAAAATGATTATGTGTCTCCTGGATTTCTTCTGGCAGCTAAATTTCAGAAATATTTTTATGGACAACATAAACATTTTCAGAACCTAGTCTTCATAGTCAATTGGAACTTCATTTGTAGGTAGAATTCTATTGTATTCTTGGATCCATAGAGATAAAATCCTTTCAAGCTCTCACAGTTACTAGATGCAGTGTATTTATTTATTTATTTATTTATTTTGTATATTTATGACATTTATGATCCCTTCAGGCTTACTTGTTCTAGAGAATTTGTCTATCAGTATGAATGGTGACAATTCAACTTATTAGTATCAGATGGTCACAATGATTATTCTTACTATTTATTTTTATAGCTAAAGCTAAGACTTTCTTTTAGTATGAATTGTATTAATGCAGAAATATCAAATATTTCTCATTTATCAAGGTCATAATTCACATTCTACAGGGTACAATTTAGAGTGATGACTAGTATCTTTCAGTAGACTAATAAACATAGCTGTAAGAGGTGCAATAAGTTGGGCACACAAAACATACTGTGACCATCACAATACCAGGTTCCACTTGCAAAAATTCACAATCGTTGAGCAAAATGTACTACACAAATATGTATATTAGTTTTTAGTATGGTCAGGGCAGAATTCCCAGAGTTAATTCTCTCAAGAAAATTTTTACCATTGTTATTTACAGAGTCAGATATTTTTGTTGATATTCTTGCCAAAAGAAAAAAAAAAAATTAGACAGAAAGCTAGCATAATCACACTAAACAAGGTTAGAAAGTGCATTCAAAGAACAGCTCAAACTTCTATTTACCCAGCATTAATAAATGCCCAGGTGGTTTGAATCCCCTTTGCATTGCTAAATCAATGCAGCGAGTGGAAGAGGATAAAAGGGTAAAATGAAAGGCATTTCTGCAGAAGTGTAAGAGTACATAAGACTTAATTATGTTCCAACAAGAGTAAGTGGACATGACTAGATCGCTATATTTTGCAATGATACAGCTTTGCAGCACTGTCAGGACTAATTGTACATTTTGTTCTTTCTCAAGCCATATTTTAAGCCTTTGTGGAAATTAGGTGTAGCAAGTAAGTAGTCCAACTTAAAATCTTCAGGAATAAAGAGATGAGTCCAGACACAAATACAGTCCTGATCTACTCTTTGAAAATTAGGTGGCTTGTAGCTCTTTATCTTTAAATCTATGACTCCCCTTGAATAGGTGTTGCCCAGCCCTGGAGATTCCCATCTTTCACAGGTACATAGGCACCTGCCCTTTAAGCCTATGCAAAAATACAATGCTTTTTACAGGTCTAATTCTGACAGTCATTTTGCATAAGTTTTATGATTGATTATAAGCACCATGTTTTTATATATATATATCTATGTATGTAAATAAAAGGAGCACAAAGTGTTGTATTATCAAAGGTCATTACAATCAGAAAATGTACACAAGTGTGAATTACTAATTTACTGCTTAAACTAAGTTTTATTAAAAAGTTATTTTTTGAAACATTACATTTGTATCTCTTCATTCAAGTATACAAATATTCTGATTTTGCTCAAATGTTTTAAAACTGAAATAGGTCTTCCTGGATGACAACATAATGACTATGTGTTAAAACCTCTATTCTAATGATCTCCCTAGCACTTTTGTCTGACAACAATATTCAATATTTGTACTTTTGCTTACATTGTGTCTGACAATCTGGACTATCTCAAGGAGAAACTATACAATAATCTTCACTTAATAATCTTTCAATCTTCACTATAAATAATGTTGTATAATAACAAAATAATGTTGTATAATAACAGGTGGGCTATATTATTGCCTTTAATTAATTAAGCTTGATTATCGTCTCCTCAAGTCAGTCAGCTAGAAGTCAGTGTTAACATCTGAAAAATCATAAATGAACTGATGACAAAAAGTGGAAGTAAAGAAGCTCCAGCTGAGTTTTATACAAAAGGCTGTCAGGCTGTCTGAATCTGACAGATTTATAATTCTAATAAATAAAAAGCACTTGTAGACAGCTTTATAAGGGGTTAGTTCATCTCAAAAGGGATGGATTCATCACAATAGCTCTGACGCATGCACTCATGCATCAGATAGGTGCATATGAAGCTTTATTATATCTGCTTGTGCACTCAACTAAATAACACAGTCTAGATCAAGACGGGTTCAAACTTGGGTTTGCATTAGGGCTAGCTGGCTGCAATTCAATCTAGATAGGTACAGATAAGTATAGGTATATTCATGGCTGGGGAGGAGACAGTAGGAGAGTAGATAAAGATCATAATACTCTCATTCAGGTGAAGACTGTGACTACCACTTGGAAAACAAAGAAATAATGTGAAGACCATGAATATCAGTGGATTTTTTTTCCTTTTTCTATTCCTTTTTTTTTTTTTTTCTTATGCATATATGGAGAGACAAAATTTGCAGTCTTTTCCATTACTATTTTATTTTATCCAAAAATAGTTTTGACAAGAATAAAAGAGAGCTAAAAGACTAATGATTTTTACTTCAGAAAGATTTTTGTCACAAGTACGAGATGTAACCTTACAGATAATGTGTTCATCCTTGAATTAGAGTGTTATTGGCTGTGATTATTTTAAGATTTCTAGGGTACTGAAAGTACAATGTGTTTGTAATTGTATTCATTAGTTGTGTGTTTATTGGGATGAGGCAATTAATGAAGCAGGCTGCTGCCCCAAAAATAATTGAGCTGAAAGGGTGGCTCTTTGTTGAGTAAGGATGATCATCGTGTAACTGACATTATTAAATATTTTCTTGTGAAAAATTAGTTTTATTGTGAGTCTTTAATAATGAAGCAATTTGAAAACCATTGTCATTTCAGCAGATATCATCCATGAGGAACGGGGTGATCACAGAGTCATAGTGTGACTGAGGTTGAAAGCAACACTGGAGACCATTTGGTCCAAGGAGTTACTTACACGAGGGTCAGCTGGAATAGATTCGTCAGGGCCTTGTCTAGTCAGGTTTTGAATGTCCCCAGAGATGGAGACATTATAACCTCTGTGGTAAATCCTGATAGAAAAGAGTTTTTTCTTATACATAAATTGAATTTTATTGCCATTGTTTCTTCTCATGTCACTAACAAAACTGATAGGAATCTGGTGTTATCCTCTTTACTCCTCATGCGACGGATGTCATCTACCTAGACTTGTGCAAGGCCTTTGACACGGTCCCGCATCATATCCTTATCTCTAAAATGGAGAGATGTGGATTTGATGGGTGGACTGTTCACTGGATAAAGAACTGGCCGGCTGGTCACAGCCAAAGGGCTGTAGTCAATGGCTCTAAATCCAGGTGGAGGCTGGTAATGAGCGGTGTCCCCCAGGGGTCCGTCTTGTCTCCGGTGCTCTTCAACATCTTTATTGACAACTTAGACTGTGGGATCGAGTGCACCCTCACTCAGCAAGTTTGCTGATGACACCAAGCTGAGTGGTGCAGTTGATACCCCTGAAGGAAGGGATGCCATCCAGAGGGACCTGGACAGGCTGGAAAAGTGGGCCCACGAGAACCTGATGAGGTTCAACAAGGCCAAGGGCAAGGTGTTGCACTTGGGTCGGGGCAATCCCAGGTGTGTGTACAGACTGGGAGAAGAACTCCTTGAGAGCAGCCCTGAGGAGAGGGACTTGGGCGTTGTGATTGACAAAAAGCTGGCCATGAGCCGGCAGTGCGCTCTTGCAGCCAGGAAGGCCAATGGCATCCTGGGCTGCATCAAGAGAGGGGTGGCCAGCAGGGAGAGGGAGGGGATCGTCCCCCTCTACTCTGCCCTTGTAAGGCCTCACCTGGAGTGCTGTGTCCAGGCCTGGGGGCCCCAGTACAGAGGGGATGTGGAGCTGTTGGAGCGGGTCCAGAGGAGGGCCACCAAAATGATCAGAGGGCTGGAGCACCTCTCCTGTGAGGAAAGGTTGAGGGAGTTGGGATTGTTTAGCTTGGAAAAGAGAAGGCTCCGGGGAGACCCCATTGAGGCCTTCCAATACTTGAAAGGAGCTTACAGGCAGGAGGGGGAACGACTTTTTGCACAGGTGGATAAAGGTAGGACAAGGGGGAATGGACAAAAACTGAAAGAGAGGAGGTTTAGGTTGGACATCAGGAAGAAATTCTTCCCTGAGAGAGTGGTGAGGTGCTGGCACAGGCTGCCCAGAGAAGCTGTGGCTGCCCCATCCCTGGCTGTGTTCAAGGCCAGGCTGGATGGGTTCCTGGGCAGTTTGATCAAGTGAGCTAGTGGCTGGCAGCCCTGTCCATGGCAGGGGGCTTGGAACTAGATGATCTTTGAGGTCCCTTCCAACCCAAGACATTCTGAGATTCTATCTATTTTATTATTCATCTTCATCTTCACCAGGATCTCCAGGTGCTTTTCTGCCAAGCTGCTTTCCAGACTGTTGGCCCCCAGCCTCATGTCTGGTGTTCTCCCTCTCTAAAGAGCAGGTTTTGGCATTTCCCTCTGCTGAACTCTGTGAGGTTCCTGTCAGACCGTTTCTCCAGCCTGACAAGTAGAGAGCAGGAAAGGGAATGTGGTAAGAAGATCTACACTGCTTGTACTGTTACAGATCTCTTGAATAATAACGAATTTCAGGTTGTGAATCTTCAGTGTTATCCTGCCATAGGCAAAGCCAGTGAAAGCTCTTCATTCACTGATTACATGAAAACTTTCCTGACAGTTTCAAACTATGTACTGTGTGCTGTATAATCCCATATTATCAAGTAATTTAACACTTTGGTTTGCTCTTGAGTCATTATCTACACTGCGATATTTCAGTTTCAGGCTCCCTTTTGCAGTGAACTGAGTTTTTCTTTCTGTGATGACACCTGGATGAAATCCTATAAATAGTTTTCCCTGAAGACAGATGAAAGAGGCCTCATCTTATCTAGATTTATCCATCCTGCACAAAAATTTCAGCAGGTTTTACAAGGTCAGGTATCCCTGGCCTGCAACAAAACCCTCACTTTTGTTCAGGTACTTATAGACATAAATATGCACAAAAGAGGAGAACTGAGTAATGAACTTTGCAGAGTGGACATGATCATTCTGCTTTATAAGAATGTACCACTGATGGATGTCAATGCCAGCTATTCTCCACTTTGTTTATACCAGTCGTACTTCACAGAGGCAGTGAAAAGAAGAAATATCTATTTTAGAACAGCAGGTACTGAGCCTCCAATGTCCTTTTTTCATTGTTGTTCAGTGATGCTGTGCAGCAAAATCTTAGTCTAAGACCTTGACATGACCCATGATGAACAATGAGGTGTGTGTGATTTTTTGGACTACCCTCTGGGCTGAGCTGCTTGGCTTTTAATCGGGTCAAGGCAGACTTATAATAAACCGTAATGTCATTCCTATTTTGTTCTTATTGCCATGATAGTGGCTCAGTTTGATAACACAATTTCAGAGCATTATCATGTAAGTAGCTTTCATATTGAATTAGAAAACTGTATAACAACAGGATAAGAAAACTAAGGCAAGCTAGACAGCTCTTACAATAAGCTACTGTATCTTTTCACCACAAAATGACATATGTGACCTTTCTCTTCCTTTTTCAGTACAATCAGTCAGTGTGAAAAGCTCTGCTCTACTGTTAAAAATAGATCACTACACTTACTAAATGCTATTCAGCAAGACATGCATATTGGCCTTGCAGTAAAAAAAAAAAAAAATTGAAGTAACAGCAGTACCGTGTCTTGTAATTCTGACTCCTTGGAAATATCTACAGAATTATATAAGTGAATATAGTGTATTTGTCTGTTCACATTGTCTGCATTAGCTTGACTCTGTGGATCCATAACGATTAATAGTAAACCTGTGAACTGACAGAGCAGACAGCAGCACTGCTTGCTTCAGATCAGAACCACACAATTAACTGCCTTTCTCAAATTAACGTCCCATATGGGCTTTGTATCAGATCTGTGCTGGCTGAAAGACAACAGGGAATATCTGATCTGGTAAGAAGCCACGTGGTATGAATTATTCTGCAGATATTTTTTAAGAGACAAACTGTGTTTGATTCAGAGCTGCTCTAGATATTCCATGCAAGTCTGCTTTTAACTGTGTGCTAATGCCTGATCTCTCTTGTACAGTGAGCAATTGAAGCACTTGCCTGTTCTGAGCTGACACTTAAAGATGCTTTCCCCAAGTTGACCTATGGGTTAGGTCATCTGCAGTTCCTTGGAGTTCTTCCTCAAAACTCATCAAGACAAGAAAATAGCCAGGAATTTAATACTGATGCCCTGAGTACCTTCTCTCTCTCCACAGAAACCAAGTCCAGTATATTCTGAACATGAAAGTATTGAAAGCCAGGCTGTCTTATAAATTAATCCATTCAGTGAAGATTCATTCTCCTTTCACACAATAAATGAGCTATCTCAAAACATATTAAGCTTTCTCAGCATTTAAGTACATAGTTATTTTATTCAATTACTAATTCATTTTATAACTACATCTGCACATTTCTTCATCCTCTGTATCTCTCAACAAAACTGCTTTGTAGGTATGACTTTCTTTTTCACTTACAGGTGTGAAAATTTCTAAAGGAGGGGCACTTAAATAGGTGTTGAAAATACCACTTTATTAGTTATTTTATCAGATTAATTGCTAAATAAATAATTTATCATAGTAGTCATTGAATACTTCTGACCACCAGACATCTCCAAGGATTTGTTTATTTATTTATTTTCCGATTCAGAGAGATGATTGATTCTCTCAGGTGTATAGTTTAGCTAAAGGTTATTGACAGACTGTTGGCCAATGTGATTTGTCACAGCTCCATTAGTCTGCACAGATTATTTGACAATAATTAAGATTGTAAGGTGTATTCACAATATAAAATTAACGCTTTTTAATAAAAAATATGGTTTTGTTGGTAACACTAGTACAATAGAGTAATGTCTTGGCTGCTCAAAAGTTTATGGCAAAAGTCCCTGTTCCCTTCTCCATGTTAGGACTATTAGCAAGTAGTGACTACTTACTGGGGTACAAGTCATATTCAAAACAGAGAAAAGGAACTGTAAGTGACAAATATAGATGTAGGCCACATGACAAGCACAGCAAGAAAAAAAAGAGGGGGGGGGGGGGGGGGGAAGAAACCGCCAAAATGTTCTGGAATGCACCAGAATTAGGAAAAAGAAGGAATCACGATAATTTCGTGGTAGTTGCTCATTCATAAAGAACACAGATCTTTGTAATTCACCCACCACTATCTGCTTTTCTGTTCTTTCATCTTCGAAAGTCTTTGCCCAGTGCTGCCATACAGCTGTGGGTGCTGAGAACATAACCACAGCATATTAGGCTTCACAGTAATTTTCCAAACAAATCAAGCAGAAGCAGGAACATTGCACTAGCTTGATGTGCCTAGGCAAATTTAAGAAATATTAACCTGAGATCAAGGAAACTGAGAATAGATGCTTTCTGTCCCTGACGGGTCTGAGCATCTTACATTTATTGACACTACTCTGAGGACTCCATTCAAAGGTAGAGAGAAGTGCCATAGTCCACTTGTACAGACAGAAGTCTTTGCCCTGAAGTATTCTGAATTTTTCTACTGCTAAAATAACACTAGATGTGAATTTCCATAGAGATAACCATTAAAAACATTGTGTTTGGTCCACTGAAACATGAGAAGCCTGTGACACAGAACCACTACAATTTAGTTTCTAATCACATGGTCATCTTGAAAAGTGGGCCCGTGAGAACCTAATGAGGTTCAACAAGGCCAAGTGCAAGGTGTTGCACTTGGTCTGGAGCAATCACAGGTGTGTGTACAGACTGGGAGAGGAACTCCTTGAGAACACCCCTGCGGAGAAGGACTTGGGGGTCCTAGTGGACAAGAAGCTGGACATGAGCCAGCAGTGCGCTCTTGCAGCCTGGGAGGCCAACTGTATTCTGGACTGCCTTAAAAGAGGGATGGCTAGCAGGGAGAAGGAGGTGATCGTCCACCTCTACTCTGCCCTTGTGACACCTCATCTGGAGTACTGCGTCCAGGCCAGTGGCCCCCTGCACGAGAAAGGTTTCTCCACACAGATAATATTTATAATTTTTGAAAGGTGGAGAACGAGGGGAGCTTTTAACTTAAGGGACAGAAAGGAAAAAATAGTGAATGTTTATGATATTACATTTATTTCCTTGTTCTTGAAATCTCTGGCTGTATGAAGCTAAGCAGTAGAGTTTTTCCTTGTGGACCTATTGTGCAGGGAAAGCAGCTGTATTTAATTTAATGGATTAAACTTGAGACTAGGAGATAGCAAACTCCAGCTTGCTTCATGAATCTACCCCTTGGTAATAATGTGAGTTTGCACTGGATACTGGGCCCTCTCTGAATCTCAGTTCCATGGTTTACCTGTACAGCATGACAAGTAAAGTTATCTAAAAGTTCAATAAGTGGATGAGTCAATAGGAAATCTAAATTATTAACAAAGCTGGGTTTGGTTAGAGATGTTCCACATCAGAATTTCCTCTCCTCTCCTGTATTTGAATATACAATGGCTGCATTTAATGAGGGGAAAAATAATAATGATGAAAAATAATCCTTGTTCTAGAATATAGATTTTTATCTTGGTAATTCTTGTGGTTTGATTTTAAAACCATTTTCTGTTTCATCCTGAAAGACAAATGAGTTAAAGGCTTCCCTCAGAAGATACTAGTTAGATACATTCCTCTCTGTTTTGTTTAAGTTTTGTTTTCATGGAAGTCAGCATTTCACTTACAATCTCTTCTTTGCATCTCAGGTCTTAGCCTGTCCTGTTACTGCTCCAGGTTTTCCAGGGACCTACTTCCCAAAATTCTTTCTTGGCTTTTACATTTGCAATGAAAGGTAGATTTACTAGTGGTCAATTTTGGCAGTATTAGTTAAGAATTATTACACAGTATCAGTGATATAGGAGATTCTTCTATATCCCACAGTATTAAGCCTCAACAGATTTTATTTATTCCTACTACAGTGCTTTTTCTTAAGTTTGTACTATACACCCACATTTCTTTGCAGACTTAAGGAAAACTTGGTCCTGTCTACCCTGGCTTAAATTCTACAGGATGTCAATTTCCTTTACAGCTAGAAAAAATGAAAATAAATTATGTGGATTAACTGCACTGTAATGAAATAGTGTTATTTCAGAATTACCAGAGAGAACTGGATCAAAAAAGAAAAAAAAGTCAGCTGGAAAAAGAAGATTTTTGTGTCCTTCAGAGCCCCAAAAATTCATTAGTATTAGACGCATTTTCTCATCCTGTATAAACTTATTTATACAAAACTACTCATAACTCCACTAAAATACATGATGGTGACTAGATAGATAGATAGATACAGAGATACATAGAAAAATAGATAGAGTCATAGAATGGCTTGGGTTGGAAGGGACCTCAGAGATCATCTAGTTCCAACCCCCCTGCCGTGGACAGGGCTGCCAGCCACTAGCTCACTTGATCAAACTGCCCAGGAACCCATCCAGCCTGGCCTTGAACACAGCCAGGGATGGGGCAGCCACAGCTTCTCTGGGCAGCCTGTGCCAGCGCCTCACCACTCTCTCAGGGAAGAATTTCTTCCTGATGTCCAACCTAAACCTCCCCTCTTTCAGTTTTAGCCCATTCCCCCTTGTCCTACCATTATCCACCCGTGCAAAAAGTCGGTCCCCCTCCTGCCTGTAAGCTCCTTTCAAGTATTGGAAGGCTGCAATGAGGTCTCCCCGGAGCCTTCTCTTTTCCAAGCTA
The DNA here is from genome assembly GCA_013399715.1 of Alectura lathami. Taxonomy (NCBI): domain Eukaryota; kingdom Metazoa; phylum Chordata; class Aves; order Galliformes; family Megapodiidae; genus Alectura; species Alectura lathami. Next base: position 45,227 of record VXAV01004858.1, read on the forward strand.
AACAATCCCAACTCCCTCAACCTTTCCTCACAGGAGAGGTGCTCCAGCCCTCTGATCATTTTGGTGGCCCTCCTCTGGACCCGCTCCAACAGCTCCACATCCCCTCTGTACTGGGGGCCCCAGGCCTGGACACAGCACTCCAGGTGAGGCCTTCCAAGGGCAGAGCAGAGGGGGACGATCACCTCCCTCTCCCTGCTGGCCACCCCTCTCTTGATGCAGCCCAGGGTGCCATTGGCCTTCCTGGCTGCAAGAGCGCACTGCCGGCTCATGGCCACTTTTCGTCGATCACAATGCCCAAGTCCTTCTCCACAGGGCTGCTCTCAAGGAGTTCTTCTCCCAGTCTGTACACACACCTGGGATTGCCCCGACCCAAGTGCAACACCTTGCCCTTGGCCTTGTTGAACCTCATCAGGTTCTCGTGGGCCCGCTTTTCCAGCCTGTCCAGGTCCCTCTGGATGGCATCCCTTCCTTCAGGGGTATCAACTGCACCACTCAGCTTGGTGTCATCAGCAAACTTGCACTCATTAAGTTCTTTAGTTTTTCCTAATACCCACTTTGAACCTTTCTTGATGCAGGTTGACGCCATTACTCCTTGCCCTATCACTGTTACCTGGGAGAAGAGGCCGACCCCCACCTCACAACAGCCACCTTTCAGGGATTTGTAGAGACTTTTAAGGTCTTCCCTGATCCTTCTCTTCTCCAGACTAAACAGTCCTAGTTCCTTCAGCTGCTTCTCATAAGACTTGTCCCAATTTCTGTGTCTTTGGACTTACATAACTTCACAGTCCCTAAAAAGCCAATGGAAGTTAAATCTCACAAGCATTTCACCCCTTTATTTTAAAAATTGAACTTTATTGTGTGTGTTCTCATCAGAAAATTGGGATATGGAAGCATATTGCACATCTAGGTTGATATATATATCTATACTATATATACCTAGTATAGGGTTTATTTATTTCCTTATATTTTTAAGATGCCTGACATAAGTAAAAAATTCTCAAAAATTTCCTTCCCAAGGTTCTTTGGGGACTTTGCTGAAAGGCAAGAGAATCAATTGTTTATACAGCAACTTCGTTCCAGAAATGGACTGAAGCACACCCTCAACTATAAATTTGCTTCTATGAAATATAGGCAAACAAAATAAAAATAAACAATAAAATATTCTGCATTTATATAGAAAATTCTATGCACTTTTAGAAGTGATGAACAAAAAGCCTTTTATTACCACAGGACAGTGAAACATCAAGACTGTTGATGAATTATCAGAAGCCCCACAGATAAGAGATCTAAACTGAGATGAACTTAAGATATGAATCCCAGTTGCCCTAATAACATTGCTTTATCACAGAAGCTAATAATTCCTGTGAGGATCAAAGCTAGTTTAATTCCTTTTAAATTCAGTCTTGAGAGAAATTATTTTGTAGCAGCACTTGTTGAATAATGTATTAGTATGAAGGCTGCTCGAACAGCTCTGTGAAAGTTCAATGTTTGAAACTGCATGTGAATACACACTGTAAGAAGTTGAATCACTAGAAGCAGTTCATGGACAATTCACAGCAAGTAATCAGTTATCAAGCCATATGGCAGCAGGGTGTATTAACACAACAACATCACTTCAATACAAAAGATGATTTTCTAAAGAAATCTTGAGAGTTAGTTTATATATAACTGTACCTCTTTGACTGTCAACTTGTCAACTTTAAAATAAGGAGCTATCATATAAAAAAAAAAAAAAAGAAAAAAAGGGGTGTAAAAAGTGTCTTGAGTCAGGTATTTGACTCTTCACATTCTGATGTGATTTAGCAATTTACCTCTTGAAAGCTCAAGATTTTTCAGCACTCTCTGCTGAAAACTTAAACTTTATTGCCAGATTAAAATATGGACTTATATTTGGTTTATGTCTCAGAGAAGACTGAGGAAAATATACTGCATATTAAATAGTTTCAATTATTTGTACTTTGTTTCAGTAACTTTTCCCCAGACTATGTGGGTATCAGAAGAAGGTAAGAACTGTAGGTTTTCCTACTATTAGTGTTAACATGTTTTTATAACATATTCTTAGAATTCACCTCTTAAAATAAGGAAGACATTGATCAAGAACTTCCCACAATAAGGTAACTTGCAGGAAGACACACTGACTTAGTGACTCATTTTAGACTAATTACATGCAGAGTATTGAATATTCAAACAAGATGCAGCAATATTCAAACAAGATGCAACAACTAGAAAACTAGAATAATAGAAAGGAAGGGAAAAGGCCAGAATTTTATTGGTGTTTACATACTCATGCACCCTGGAATTGCCAGAGTCAAAGGCTTTCGCTCTCCTCTTTCTAGCAAGTTTGAGAACACAGTTACCAGAGTAGGTGACTACAGACAGTTACCAGAGTAGATGACTCCAAAATGCATTGGTGAAAAGGAATAATGTCCCAATGGTATCCATCAGAATGATATAGAGAGCTTAGAAACCTCAGCATCTGCAACCCTGAATTCTGTGAGATGGTTGATTTTCAGAACTGAAAAGTAAAAGCTAAAATAAGCCAAAGTATAAAGAAAAGAAATGACAGAAGAGAACATCAGTGCTCCCAGGGGTAATCTGAGAATCATCCAAGGGTTCTCAGTATGCTCAGAACAGCAGGTTAGAGCTAGAGACATTCACACAGGTGAAGATGTTCAAACAGAAGGTGAACTAAAGACTGCTAAGAGTCTTGTCTCTCAGATTGGTAATGCACACAGGCTTTTCTCTACAGTAAACAGGAAAGGCAATGTAACTCTGAAAACTTCTAGAAGGTCAACCTGAGATTTTACCCTTTTCCCACTGGCTCTGGAAAGCAAATCAAGTCACCTCTGTGTCAACGAGATGCAGCAGGCAGGGGGACTGGAAAGAAGGAGAAATTTTAATAGATTATCTACATGCTCATTACACTTCCAAAATGCTGAACTTTCTTTTGAGAGAATGTGCTTTGGAGATGACTTTTGGATCAGTTACATGCTGGTTATAGTATGTGCCAGGAGGCAAGAAACATAAGATCTTAGCTTTTCAAAGCTTCAGGGAATTTGAGTCAAAAGATGCTATATCTCAGCATGATCTCTTATTTGGGAGAATTCTGGGAAAAGTACTCTCCATTCCTCTTGCTTGAGCAGAGGTATGGCACAAGAAAAATACAGAGGGTCAAGAGAATGTTTTTTTAAAAAATAGTAATGAAAAAGGAGACCGGCTGAAGCTTTAGTGCAAACAAAACTTAGAAATCAAAGAAAGTTCTTAGATTACCTGTTGCTGTTTACATATGTAAACAGCCATATTTTATTTCCTCTCTTCACTTCTTATCTTAATCCTAGGTAACGAAAATATTTAGATGATTGTTTGGGTGTCGACTGATGAAAAACTCAACATGAGCCAACAACATGCGCTTGCAGCTCAGAAGGCCAACCTCATCCTGGGCTGCATCAAAAGAAGCATGACAGCAGGGTTAGGGAGGTGATCCTGCCCCTCTGCTCTGCTCTTGTGAGACCCCCCCTGGAGTACTGCGTCCGGTTCTGGGGCTCCCAACACAAGAAAGACATCGAGATGTTGGAGGGGGTCCAGAGGAGGGCCGCAAAGATGATCAGAGGGCTGGAGCACCTCCCCTATGAAGGCAGGCTGAGAGAGTTGGGGTTGTTCAGCCTGGAGAAGAGAGGGCTCAGGGGGGACCTGATAGCAGCCTTCCAGTACCTGAAGGGGGCCTACAGGAGAGCTGGGGAGGGACTCTTTAGAAGGGCGTGGCGTGACAGGATGAGGGGTAATGGCCATAAACTGGAAGAGGGGAGATTTAGGCTGGATAGTAGGAGGAAATTCTTTCCTCTGAGGGTCGTGAGACACTGGCACAGGTTGCCCAGAGAGGCTGTGGATGCCCCCTCCCTGGCAGTGTTCAAGGCCAGGCTGGATGGGGCTCTGAGCAACCTGGTCTGGTGGGAGGTGTCCCTGCCTATGGCAAGGGGGTAGGAACTAGATGATCCTTAGGGTCCCTTCCAACCCAAACCATTCTATGATTCTATGATCGTCTCTACTCTGGAATGGAAACAAATAGTGTCAACAGAGAAAAGAAGTTTGAGGACAACAGTAACATAGATGAGGATAAGAACTAAAGAACTAATGAACTTCATGAGAAAAAAAAAAAAAAAAAAAAAAAAAAATAAG
>VXAV01004858.1:49416-66933 GCA_013399715.1 Alectura lathami
AAAAAGAAAAATTAGGAACAGTCTTAAAGGAGGCAGGGAAAAATGAGAAAGAATCTAGAAAGATAGCAGTCTGTAAAAGAAAAACGGTCTGGCATATAGGGTAAGAGAAAAGTGACGGTGGTATGTAGGAAAGGACACAAAGCAGAACTGATTGAAGCAGGTTTTGAAAGGGAAATTTCAACATCTCAAGGTCTCAGCATGTCGCTTTTTCCAGCGCTTTCACAAAGAAAGGAAGAATTTTTTTTGTGTGATGTCATCACAAAAGAAAAAGTATAAATATGCCAAAATCAATAAGCTGTCCTGGCTTCTGTGCTTATTAGAATAAAGTAAATATGGGAATGAACCCAGCTTGATTTCATTAATAGGCATTTGCAGTAACAACAACAACAGCAGTAAAACCAACTAGAATTTGAAGAGGAAGTGTTAATACAAAGTTGTGATAAATGAGGAATGAAACATTCTTATTTGAATATTTATTTTCTTGGAATAAAAATGAGAGACTCCAAATGTATGGGAAAAGTAGATACAAAGGAAAAAATGAAATGCAAATATGGCACTGAGAGGGAGAAGAAGAGGTGGAAGAGGATAGAAGATCTATTTTAATCACCTAGCAACTCATTTTTTAATTTATGAATTCGCTCATCCATCTTAATCTCATCACAATATCACATCTGAGTGCCTAAAGGCCAGAAATGGTTTAATTTCACCTCTCCTCCCCAACAGGCAACTGAGGGATGATGATATCAATTCATTATTCCTATTCAGCAGATTCCCCCTGCTTTTTTTTTTGATAGTGAAAAAAAAAAAAAAATCCCTGATCTGCAGTGGAGCATTTAGCATGTGGTTCCCAATTCAGTGATATCTGCTTTTGGTATTACTGCCCTTGGAAGGAAGCAGGAAGGCCCTGGGATGTTTACTTGCAAAGCACAGTGAAAGGATACTGGATAACGCAGATGGCATGGATTTGTGTGACTTCTCTCTCTTCTTAAAAGCCCGCAGGAATCACAATGTGGCTACCATCCATACGAGTATTCTACCTTCAGATGAGAAAATGCTGTTCCTGTCCTTTCACACGCAGGCTGAGTTATGCAGAAGAGATATGACCTTTCAGAATGGAGATGAGTGAAGTTTTAGGAATGAGACAACTCCTTCTGACCTCTGAAATTCTTATGAGCATTAGGAACTCTGGCTCTGTGAGTGTCTGGGTTCTTTTTCATCTTACCTTGCCCTGTACTTGATATTTCTTATAATCCCTTTGGCCGATATAAAGTTCTTTAGAGTGATTGCAAAGGCACAGGCATTAGGAAAATGAAATGTTATTTTCAAAATTATGAAGCATTCAGCTAAAAGATTATATTAACACATATATTGACATAGTATGCAAATCAAAAACAGCTGCACATTCTGAAAATGTTTTTGTTTTTGTTTTCTTCTGTTTTATCTTGCTTTTTCTGTTTTATCTTGTTTTATCTTTCTTCTGTTTTATCTTTTTTGTTTGTGTCTTTCTTTCACTCCCCCTCCCCCCCATTTTATTTATTTATTTGTTTATTTAACTATAACCCTTAAAACCCATGTTTCTATGAAGTGTTCGTCTGGTCAATTAATAAGAAGCATTATTTATGCACTTAACTAATCTCCAATGACCTCCCATACAGATGTCCTCAAACAAGAAACAAACAGGATAAAGAGTACTGAGTGGTAGAGGGATTATCTTTAGGAAGTATTTCATAACACTGAAGAAACTGTCCTTGTGATATTAAATTAAAAGAGGGATAAACATTATGAAAGGGAGGAAAATAAATAAATAGAGATAAAAGTAATCCCAGTTTATAACCTTATTATAAACTCTTCCAGAAGGTAAACTTTTCTCTAGACCTTGCAATAAGGTGGGAAGCCATATTTCAAGAAAAAAAAAAAATGCCGTGACTTGGCATGGTCATGGACTTCTATTTAACTTTTGAGACTAACCGAAATTAATCAGAATTTGTCAGACAGAAATAGAAAGTCTTGATGACCATCATTAGAAAATTGGCTATGGAAAAATTCAGTTTTAGTTGCTTCTTTAGAAACATTTGTTCTGGGTTCCCAGGAGCTGGCAGTGCTGCCTGGTATATCTCTGCAGACACTTAAAAAAATAAAAGATTGGTTGAAAGAGAGCTTGGTTTTCATGCAATCATTAGGAACAGCTGCACTAATTATCTTTTTCATCATCCTTACAATGAACTTGGTGTTGTCTACATTTGGTGTAACTTGCAAAGTTTGAGGAGAAACGGTATTAGTGAACAAAGCCTTATTTTCAATACACTTATAAAAACAGTTCTTAGACAGTGAAATCTCAACAAAGGTGGTGGTTTGCTTGTTTTTGTGAGCTTTTTAAAAATTTGTTTGTTTGCTTGTTTTTTGTTTCATTTTGATTATATGAATATATATATACATAAACTCAGAAATAGTCATTACCTAAACATCGATCAGATTTATATTCTTTCTGTTGTGAACTAGATACAGCCTGCTACAAATTGCATGATATTTTGTTGTAAAATAATAATCATAAAGCTTTTTTTAAATGTAAGTGAAAAAGAGGGTTAGATCTGCAGAGAATACAGATAATTAACTTAGGAAGGGAAATGTTAAAATCCACATACGAGGGCAAGATCAGAATACAAATGGGAAATAGTAACCACTCAAGAAGAAGAAATGAGAATAAATTAAATCTTATGGGAAAGATGGAACAGGAAAAGGCAAAACTAACATTTTATTTACTGATTAGTTCATCTAAAATTGTAATTTATGTATCCCTCTATCCCACTTTATGTTGTGTCTAACAGAACTTTCATCAATGCAATACAAAGACATCAAGTGCTTGAGCTTTGTCTTCCTCTCCCCTGGAAGCACTGAAGGATATTCTATTAATCATTGCTCCTGCTTCACATCTCTCCCTCCTGAAGGTGGGGAGACAGTGGCAGAGCTAAGCAGAGGTTATTATTTTCATACCTGGCTCTATTCCCTTTGTCTTTAGACTGCCACCAGAAATAGGTTTGCAGACATCTAAAGAGAAGGGAACTGAATGGGGAAATGAATTTTACCTGGGCATCCCAATGAGATTAATAAATAAATAGATAAATAATCTCTCATTTCTTTCAAGAGGATTTCTTTTCATGCCAAATGGAGAAGGGTTTCAAAGAGCAGTCACTGTGAGGCTCTTCTGATCGTGGTCCATGTTGGTGGGGTGTGCAGAAAGAGCAGATGCCCCATCACTGCCGTAGAGTAGGTCTGCACTGCGACATGATCATGGTGGTTTCCATCTGCTTCCCTGCAGAACTTCACAGGCAGGGATCTCAAGGGACTTCTGGAGCTCTGTTGATGCAGCATGCACAGTACTGAACAAAGGAAAAACCGTCATTCTGATCATGACAAGAGTTTTGTGACATCCTCCAAACACTATGTTGATGGTTTTTTTTCTTTTTTCTTTTTGACTGAGACAGTGATCAGGAACTGGAACAGGCTTGCGAGGGCGGTGGTCATGGCACCAAATCTACTGGAGTTCAAGGAGCATTTGGACACCGCTTTCAGACATAGGATTTGAGTTTTGGGTGGTCCTGTGACAGCCAGGAGCTGGATTTGTTGATCCTTGTGGGTCCCTTCTATCTCATGGTTTTCAACGATTCTATAATTCTATGAGTTTAATCATCCACACTGCTATGCAGTGTGCCTCTGCTGTTTATACGTCTCTTATTGATATCAGCATACATTATTTTATAAACAATATTTTAAAATATCAGTTCAAAATGCTATATTCACCATTCATCCAGTAACTTTAAATAATGATTTTTCACCAAGACTAAGTGAATCACCCTCTTCATTAGTATTATATATTGGACTGAAACTCTTACCATAGTGATCTGTAATCTAGCATTATCTAAACTCCTGCAGAGAGGAGGTACAACTTAAAAATAGTACAGCTGAGCTGAGAACCTCAGAGAAAAATCATCTAACACATTATTTGATAAAATATGACGGGATTTGTTAGATAACATATTTCATCAACCAGATGTGAAACTTCACAGAAACATAAGATATTAAATGAGAAGAGCCTGAGGAACAACTCACAGCTACCCAAGACAACAGTAAATCATGTAAAAAGGCACATTTGTGTTCAGAACAATCAACTCAACAAGGAGATTTTCACAAATATTTTCACACAAATAAGCATGATTCAGAATATAATTACAAGTACATTAATTGGCTGTAGGTCTCTGTATCTTAATTTTTCCCCAGCTTATCCTTTAACTAGTTTTGCATGTTTGGAAGCATATTCTCTTTGTATGTCACACCAGTTATGTCTTGTATTTTGTTTGTACATTTTTGTACATTTGTTTCACACTATTTTAAGCTTCTCAGGAGAAAGATCCTTTAGTTGAGAAACAATATTTGTTAGCTCTGTAATTTTTATCTCTGTTTTAGTCCTATTTTCTTTTATCAGATGTGTCATGAGTCTGGCAGTCTTAAACTGAGAACCTGAAACCACATCTTGTAAGTGATTTGTTATATTGGTGCATTGTTTCCTATCAATGTGTTGTTATTCTTCCTCTATATTACATTGGATTGTGAGAAAGCAAAAGTATAGAGAAAAAAAAAAAAAAAAAGTAAAAAATGCATGTTATTTCAGATGTTATGGAATGTTAGGGAGATTTAATAACAGAAACCCCTGAAAGATTAATATATTTGACTAAGAACAAAGATGGTGAATCAACTAATGCATAATATTTTGAGTCGATATCTATAACTTGAGAGTGTTTCTCTTAAGCTGTAGCACAAAGCTTGGAGATTCACATTTCCAAACGACACTTAAAATGCTGGCAAAACATCCTGAATGCCAGTTTTAGCTTTGAATTAACTATGATCAGGACAATAGAGTGTATTGAAGGATATGCTGCAGTTACTACTAAACATACTGCAACCTTCACAAAATCTTTACTTTGAGAAGTTGACAAAGTCAAAAGAATTTGACCTACAAAACTGGAGATATACAGGATCAGGAAAGAAATAATGGATTTAATGGCAATTAGGTGAACATCTACCAAAGGATCCCTGAAGCTATCTACATAGCATTGCATGTTCTTGGTGTGTTTCCACAGAGAAGTAATTAACAGGGCTGACGTTACCATAGATAGTACTAGAGGAAAAAAGCTACCTGTAAAGTAAAGAAGAAGCAGGTACAGGTGCGAACTGTCCCATCCACTGATACGTGCTGTGCTATTCTCTTTACAGTTCCCTGTTGACCTGCAGAGGTAAGTGCTCGGTGTAACCCATAATAAAGGAAATGAAGTTACAGAAGAGATCACCAGTGACCCTAGAAGCAGCCATGGGATTATCACAGTTATTCTGAGCTTGATTTGCTGCAACAGCCATTGGGTGACATTGATTATTTTAACACAGTAGAGAACATAAAGCCAAGTACTGAACCACAGACTGGCATGGTTCACAAACATCCATATGGCACCAAAAGCTTTGTACACAGAAGCCAACTTAAACACATCTGTAAAGTAGAGACTGTGAATGTACATCATTACAGTCACCTGCAAGATAAATCTTGATGTGCTCAGGAAGATCAGGATCATATCAGCGGCAGAGATTTTTTGGTTTTTGATCCAGTTAATGATATTAACAGCCGTAATAAATCCATTTCCAATAAATCCAACAACAACTTCAATAGCAACAATGCATACTGAAATGATGAGAACTGGTGGTAACATCTTGCTGCTCTGGTTACCTCTGCCGATTTAGCTTGTGCAAGAAGAGCTGTGCAAGAAGATGAGCAGATGACACTGTATATGATTAGTCCCAGCCCCAGCCTGCTCACCTTATATCTAGGAGCAAAAAGACATCTGGAAATGATAGTAGAAAATGCTTGCTGGGGTTGTTCCTGAGCTTGCAAATCAGAGAAGGATTTAGTAATTAATTCTAACCTTTTACATGCATAAGATTTGACTACGTTTTTCATTAGGGATGTGGGACAGTCTGCTGTATTAACCTCCCTATCTTTTATCCTCTTATTTATCTTCCTACCTAGCATGAAAGATGGCTCTATGCCAATGGGGAAGGTATGTATCACTCAACCCAACACAGGCAGTAGCTCGTTAGGAGATAACAAGAGGTGCTCCATATAGCTGACCACTTCTGATGTGTTACATCCTATGATGATCACATATATGGGATTAAAAGATGACAGTGACTCGTATAATGGGGATAGCAGAGATGATAGGCTAGTGAAGCAAAGCAGACATCAAGCAGAACACTGTTAAAAATCCCACTTTCCCCAGCTCTTTTCACTACCATGGCCTTTATCCCACGTGCATTCCACAGCAAAGTTTATTTTCTAGATGGCAGATCTAGACCTCTGATGCTGTATGGAATGAAAGTCTGTCACCTGTCTGCATACGTGCCATCTTTTGCTAGCAGTCCATAATGTTATTATACATAGTGTGTCATTGCTAACTTATAAAGATATATATCTAGATTTATGGAACAATTTGTCCTCATCTTCTCATCTGCAAACTCATTAGTTCAATCTATGAAAGTAATATTGGCTCATTAATATTGTCAATTCTTTCTTTCATTATAGAAATATCAATTTAGAAGTAAAGACTTTAAGATCACCTTAGGAAGCATCTGAGATCATTTGGCCACTGGAAAAATGCCAGAAGTTTTTAGACGATAAAGTATTTGTAGTTTTCTGAGGGTAAGGTTGACATATACTTCTAGAGTCCATTTCTCAACAGAGTAAAATGACTCAAAGTGAAAGGCAGACCAAGCTTCTAATCAGAATGCGGTAAAACCTGCCAATTGGATTTACTGTTTGCCATTGTACCCAAGCTTCAAGTTTTTGATGAACTGTTCAGTACTGCAACAGCCAACTTAAACTAGGATAGGTGCATATCTTCATCAACTTATTGAAATGAAAACCTCTGTAAATTTTTTTTGTCAATACTTCAGTCATGTTCAATTTACATTGCAGCTTATGTCCTAAGGACTGGAAGCTTTTTGCTTAAAAAGTGAGCATAGTATATTTATCACGGCAATGTAAATGTAAAAATAAAATAATAAAAATCCTACAATTTTGTGGCATATTTAGAATATAACATTTAGGACTTCCAAATTGTATAAAGCCCAAGAGGAGAAAAAATAATAAAACAAAATGAATAAATTGGCACGTTATTTTTTCTATCATATACTTCACAAGATGTATTTCAAAACAGTGGTAAAGTCACATTTCAGTAAAAAAAAAAAAAAGAAGAAGAAATAAAGTGTAACTTGATGTCTACAATTTATTTAAAAGTTACATGTATAAAGCTTCCTGTACACAGAATATATATCACATAATTACAGAAGTCACTTACTTTAAAAATGTAGTTATTATGTTACTCAAGAGAACATAATAATAGCACTTTATTTTTATGCACTTATAAAAAACAGCACTGTAATTACGAAGTAGAATAAACTATATTGGAGGATACAGTCTAGAAAACTGCAGGACTAAAATGAATTCTTAATTGTTCCAGAAAACATTTACAACATTCTATTCTATCTTCATATCCACCATCAAAAATGAGAATTTTAGAGAAAACAAACATTCTAATATCTATCCACCCACTAATTTTTTCTTCTGAAAATCCAAATACAAATAACTACTAGAGAGAGAAAGTCACTTGACAAAGAAGCCATCACACAACCTGTGCATCCTGGTACCATTTAAGACTTCATGGCTCAGGTTAATTAAGACCCCTGTCTCCCAGTATCCTGTCAGTGAGCTATGCCTAATGTTCCCTGTTCCCATATATGACTTTTATATACATCTTCTTTTTTTTCTTGCTTTTTTCTCATAGTAGGTCAAGAGCTTCCTGGTTTCTGTATTGGTACTACAATTTTCAGGGGATCTCCAGCAGATCATGAGTCAGCTCATGGATGCTGATGACATATCTGCAAGCAACATGATACAAAAGGTCAGTTTATGGATAACAACAACCAAGGCTTGACTCTTCCCAGTGCTGGCCCCAATTTGGCCCAGACAGAGTAAGTAGTTTGGTCGTAGATCACTGGTCTTACCTCCCAGTATGCAGCTCCATGAGTTCCCTAATTCCTTGATTTCCCTTTTCCTAACCTTGCAGCTTAGTTGCAACATGCTTTTGCAGAAAGCTCAGTGAGGGTGCTGTAGGATGGTGACTGTATGAGCACGTTACGTAATTGAGCGATGGCAGCAGGACAAGTATATTGCAGGTAAGACATGTGAGAAGGTCTTACGGAGTGTAATAAAAACAAGAAATGGCACAGCTCCAGAATACTTTGTTTCATCTACTTCTATTAGGAATGAATAATTCTGAAAAGAATGGTAATTAATATAAATATTTAGCAATTAACTAATACTGGGGTTGTAAGTTTCATTGATTTGTCAATTATATAATCAGGATATATAAAAAATTCTTAACAAAACCAGAGATCAAAGTTTTAAAGATACCTACATAAACACATGTCCTTGGGTATATGAAATCAGACATACAGGTTCACTTCAGTGTGAGGTGTCTCCACAAAGGGATTAACAGCAATTTGGATGAAGCAAATATTGTAATAAAGCAAAGGAGGTACTCTGTGAAGAAAGTACACAAAGGGCTTGCATAGCCCAGGTAGAGTTGCCACATCAATGCTCTTCACTGTTCACAGGCATGATCAGTACAGGTTTAACTGGCAGTGTTGACACAGAAGAACCTACAATATGTCAGAGTTCCCTGACTTCATCCTCTGGGAAAGCATTTTAGTGAATTTATAAAAGTGCCTGAGCCACAGAGTGAAGCAGGCACTGGTAATTCTTAAAAAAATATCATACAACAATATTAGAATGACACTAATCATAAATTCTGGAGAGAAGTGTCTTAATGTATACAACTTTTTCCCTTTGCAAGATAAATCTCACTGCATTTAGAAAAGACAGGTTCCGTTCACTGAGCTTTTCTCTTTTGATTCATGCAGTCCAATTAACAACTGTAATAAATACACTTCCCACAATCCTTACAATGATTTTAATTGTTGAAGTAGTTAGAGAGATTATTAAACCACGGCAAACAGGTTTTGGCTCTTGTAAAACATTGCCTATTCTGCTCATTCAGAAATCCACAGAACACCAATTAACTGTTATCTAGTTAATCTTTCAGCCTTTTACTGTGTGCAAGAAGCCTATGAATATGATACTGGAAGGTTTATTTCTGGTGTTGTTCAGGAAGATACCTATATTGGAAATGCCGATGAACCATCCAACTACAATCAATGTTTCACAGTTTTTAGTGAGAAGTAATTTTCTATGGCTGGATTGGGAATAGGAAAATCAGAATATGTTTAATGGGATTGTCTTTTTTGTATAAAGTTGTTGCTGCTGTCTTTTGAAGTAAGAGCTTTGATTTTGGTGTGACAAGACAGGTTCTCAAACTGTTGCCAAACTTCCATATCCTCACTAATCTCCTTTCTTGCTAACAGACATGCTTTTGGTGCCTTCATCTACATCAATCTAAATCTTGATCAATTTTCAAAATGCAGATTTTTGAAAAGATAGCTCCAGCACATAAAAATAAAATATAAAAAAATAAAAACCAGCGTCTATGAAGTCCAAGCAGTTGAACTCTTCTAAACTGAGAACAAGTGTTCCCATGTCATGAAGACGTGCACATGTAAAAAGTTGGTCTATGGCCCAGAGAGAAATCAGGATAGGGTTAGGGCACTTTTGTTAACATGAATGTGGGAAGGCAGTCTCAGGATTGTCAGTTTAGATATTACCTTACAAGTATTCTTGCAACAGCAGATCTGGCCATATTTTCGACTAGCATAGGTATAGACGTTTATATCTGAAGTGGAGATTTCCTATGTTTAATGAGATAAATCTCATCTGCCTGGTCAGTTTCTTGAGCAGCTGGACCAACACATAAATGTAGAAGTACAGAACTGACATTTTCGAAAACCAGCTGAGGTATAATGGCTTTTCCATGAGCCTTTGTTCTGTGGTACTCCTGTGAAAACTACTGCTAAAATTTGTTGGGTTGTTCAGTTAGAACCATAGAATTTTATAATCACAGAATATTCTGAGTTGGAAGGGATTCACAAGGATCATGAAGTCCAGCTCCTAGCTCCACACAGGACCATCCAAAATCCAAACCCTATGTCTGAGAACAGTGTCCAAACTCCTCTTGAGCTCTGGAATCCTGGGGCTGTGATCACTGCCCTGGGGAGCCTGTTCCATGCCCACCACCCCCTGGGGCAGAGCCTTTTCCCAACACCCCCTGACCCTCCCCTGAGGCAGCTCCGTGCCGTGCCCTCAGGTTCTGTCGCTGTCCCCAGAGAGCAGAGCTCAGCGCCTGCCCCTGCGGTCCCCTTTCAGGAAGCTGTAGGCCGCCATGAGGCCTCCCCTCAGCCTCCTCTGCTCTAGGCTGAACGAACCAAGTTAATTTTTGTCCAATCTTTGAGACTGAAAGCATCAAGCATGCAGCAAGAAAAAAAAAAAACAAACAGATAGTGCATGAAGTCTAATAGATGCTGACATTTTGTTTGATGTTCCTCAAACAATTTTTAAACATTTCAAATTCAGACTGTCACAGTGAAATCAGAACAAGGGTCAAGTTTTGGATAGATTAAGATAAGGCTTCAGAAAGCCACATCTCATACTTTCACACATTTAATGTTCCTAATGTGAATCATAAATCTAGCTTTTCCTATCTTTTTCTCAGTCATTACGATTATTACAAAGACATGATCTAGAATCATCAGTTCTTCTTTTGCAGTCTTTACAGTCTGCTCTGCTTCTGAAATGTTTGAAGTCCTCTAGATCACCAAACCAACTCAGTACTGAAATCCTGCAGTCTCCCTCTTTTCCTCTGTATAGAAGCATAAGAATATCCAACCATAATCTTGAAATTTCATTTTAAAATTATATCTGGAGAGAGAAATTTTGGAATAATTTCTACTTTTTTCCTATCTCCTAGTGAGATTACATAATTTGTTTAACATATTCTACCCATTTATTAACTGCATGTTATTATACCACAACTAATTTAAAAGATTTGCAAAACAGTCCAAGAATGCATATTACCATGATAGTTAATATTCCATTTCCTAATATAGATAGAAAGAATGAGATGAAAATAGCTTATTATTGTTGGCTTGTATTCTGGGATGAGAACATAATGGAAAAAGTGTTCTATTTCACTAGCTAAAATGGCTCTTGTTCATCATGTATTTGACAAGATATAGAAGGCTTGTGAACGTTAACAAAACATCCCGCATCTCATAAACAACAATAAATTATGCAGCCATTTAACACATTCCTGACTTTATAATGCACAAAGAAATAATGCTGCAAAGCATCCCAAAAATACATGTGAAGACTGATAAACTCTGTTATTATTAATTTGCAAGTTGTCATGCTGCTGTTGTGAAGTGGAGATAACCTGCTGTTAATTTCTGCCTGACACAATTTGTTTTCCAGAAGGCCGTTGTTAAAATGGAAGACAGATCAGACAACTAATGCAAAGTCTTTAAAAATACTGGGGAAAGGTCAAAAAGATCAAACAATGTAACACAGGTGTAACAAAGGAGTAACTAATATTTTAAGGAAGCATGTAATCACTTAAACTGTTTGTAAGAATGAGTCAAGACAGTATTTGTAAAGATGAGGTTTTGCTTTATACCTTATAAAAAATTAAAGGAAATATGTTCACATCCTGAGTAGTGCTGGCTGCCACCTGCACCACTCGCTCTCATTCCCTCCTTTTACTTTCCTCTAGTTTATGTCTTCACCTTAAATACACCAGCAAACAATTTAATTCCTTCCAAAATCCGCTTTTCCAGAAAGTCTTACCGAAACCTTGCCCCATATCATAGTGTTAAACACCAGAAGACCACACATTTCCTCTATCTAAATTCGTTTCACTAATGAACTATCTGCTAGCCTATACTTATGCCTTCCTATATCCCAGATAAAGGGCTACTAAAAGATCTTTCTGCTATTGCTTGGGATGAATATTGTGTTAGCTAGGTCAACAGTAAAGCCTTTTATTTTCATCCCCATATTATCACTGTAAACTATCACTGTCTGCAGACATAGTTACATCCTTATCTGATGTTTGTCATTTTGACTGGACAAGCTCCTCTGGGCTGAGTTTGTTTCAATGTGTATCATGTGGCATCCACCAGAAAGCTCAAGAAGTAATGATGAAATTCACTTCAGGGAAAGTTTTTCAATGAAAGCATATTGTCCCTTGGTTAACTTTCTTCGTAATAGGCTGTATGGTGCTGTTTTGGATCTGTTATGGAAATAGTGCTGATAAAAAAATGGTAAAAAACTGTTGCTGTGGAGCAGTGCTTAGACTAACTCAAGGACTTCTCTGTTTCTCATGCTGCCCTGCCGGTGAGGAGCTGGGGTGCACATGAATCTGGGAGGGGACACAGGCAGGAGAGTTGACCCCTACTGACCAAAAGGTTATTAAATACCATATGATGTTGTGTTCAGTGGTAAAGCTGGGGATAGAAGGAGGAAGGGAAGGTCTTTGGGATTATGATGATTGCCTTCCCCAGTAACCATTATGCATGATGAAGCCACTGTGTTCCTGGAAATGGCTGAATATCTGCCTGCTGATAGGAAGCAGTGGATGATGTCCTTGGTTTGCTGTTGTTGCACACATAGCTTTTGTTTTGCCTACTGAGTTGTAATTATCCCACCAATGAGTTTTCTCATTCTTACCCTTTCAATTCTCCCCCATCCCACTGTGGGGGACCAAGCAAGCTGTGTGGGGTTAGCTGCCTATTGGTGCTAACCCACAACAGTCCCTTAGTTTTCACTTTCAATGGCAAGTATTTTCTTGCTCTTATTAAAATGAATAAAGATTTCTCATAATGAATGAATGATTTAAACTTCTTAGTTTGCCATGCAGGTTTCCCTTGCACTCAGCTGAAAAGTTGCAAACATTCTGATGATCATACACAACACCAAGAATAAAGTATATAATTACATCATTCAAAGCAATAGACTTTGGCAACACACATTGCCCAGAGGATGCAATGACATTTTAAGCTTCGAGAAACCCAATGCTGAATTACAAGGAGAATTACAACTTAAAATTCATTTCTTGTTAAGCAAAGGAAGAGAGGGTGAAGAAAAACCTAGTCATGTCAGGAAGTTGAAAGAAAAAGCAAATCATAAAGAAGTAGAATTGTGCTTAATATTCCCCTTTTCAGGCCACCAGCAATAAAGTTAAAGGTTACATGTCTGACTCACAGGATACGAGGAAAAGAAAGTTAATATTCAGTAATAAGTAAGCCCCAAACAATTTTTTCAAAGATATAGTAAACCTGGCTTTAGCACATTGGTTCTGGAAAGAACACACATCTCAGGACACAGCTTTGCAGTCCATTCTGGGATGTGCAGAAAAGAGAATGCTGATGGTCTCACAAGCACGGACATTCATTCATGGTTTGTCACAAACACTTTGGGAGACCTTTTCTCCATATCCACAGTGTCGCTAGACGTTAGTATCTACTTTCCAGGATTCTACTGCTGATGTTGTTTGGTAGACCTCCAGCAGCTGCCAGGTCTCTGTCAAGTTCTGAGATATATCTGGCAGCCTTCTTCTGACATCTAGAAAGCCCCACAGTCAATGACACTAGCTTACTATGTTTGGTCAACAAAAGATGTGCCCAGAAATAAATCACTTTCATTTTGTCATTGATTATGTTTGAACCACAGATGGACTGAGAAACCCAGAATTAGAAGAGCTAACAGAAAAAAAAAAAAATCCCCTCATGTAAACTATATTAATTAATGTATCTGAGAAACAAAGTTTGACCACAACCTAGTTGTTTCATTGTTTGTTTTACTTCTCATGATATTGTTTTTAAAATGGTTAATGCTCTTATTAATACTTTAAAAAGTTTTCCTCTGCTCCTGACTGTATATGGAGTACAAATTTACCCCATGACAACACTTCCTAATCTTTAGGTGATGTAATTTATTTAAACCATCTAATATAACATTTTTATTTTTAAAAAATGATCCTTGCAGTCCTTCCAGGAATTCTCCTGTACACTTTAAGCAATACTTGTCTCTCTGTTTCCTGTTGCAATGAATCCACCAAATGGATCAGTAGAAACAATTGCGTGTGGTGATATCATTAAAGATTGTATCACCAAGGCCATTGCACAGGTAGTTTTAAATACACATACTTTCGTTATCAAATTTTAAGTGCTCACTTTTGTCAACTCTATATCTTTCTTAAAAACATTTTTTTTTTAGTTCGTATAACTAGCATGGCCATAATACCATTTACAGGCTCCCACTATTTCAGCACTATTAGCAAACAGCCTTGCAGTGATGTGATGCTGGGTCTGCTCGTGTTTGTATAACCACTGTGTCATTCTGACAGCCGACTGCAATGCAAATCCCTTTGTCAATACTCCAACCACCTGTGATGCAAATTTAGATTAATCCTGATTTTCACTGCTTACTTACGCTTTTTCAGTAATGTAAGCAACACATGTCACAGCAAATCCTACTCACCTTGAAAGTCAGCAATATTTTTGGCACTGTGTCTAGGAGGGAGAAAATGTCATCTGCTAAGAAAGATTCATACCAGAGTCTCTCCATATACCTTTTCAGAGCCAATACAAAGGAAGAGTCAGTATTTTTATTACCTTTTTCTGATGTACAGTATTAAAGTAACAGCTTCTGTACAGTTCTGGAGTCAAGTCACCTCGCTTCTTGAGTTCAGATTCCCAGCCATGAAGAAATTTAATGAAAAATCTACAGTTCAATCTCCTATTTATTTTGCAGTTAACTAGATGTCACATGGATGTGAGCATAGCTTGGGGTAGGTAATACAGTGCAATGAAATCCATTACCAACATGCCTAGCTCCAGGTATTATTTCTTAATACCCTATCAGCTTTCTAACTTTGCATTAATGAAATGTTTCTTGGTGTGATTACTACAACAAAGAGGGAATGATGCATGAAATAAAAAGCTGACAAATCCTTGAGAAAATGCTCAAGACAATGACACATGCCTGCTTAGTGTATGCAAAGATCTGGAATGATATCCTTCTCAAGTGGGAAGCTCTGAAACAAACGATGGTCACTTCGCAGGACTGACTTCAAACACACCCAAAATAATAAAAACAAATAGGTTGTGCACTTTTTCCTATGCTTTAAGTTAAAATGAAAGAAACACAAGGGTGTTTCATGCTACATTGAATTGATTTCTAGAGAAGGATGTTTTCTGGGACAGTTGAAGTCTGGCTTCCATAAAATGAAGTACCTGCTAAACTCTTTGTCATGGTAAAACAAGACAGTTCGGGAGGAGGTGACCTACAGGTACACCAGATATCTCTTTCATGGAATGGGTAAATAGGACTGACAACTTATTGTCTTTTCTAGTGCAGTAAATGGGTGGCATCAAATGAAAGAGGAGTTAAAAGCAAACAAAAGGTGATATTCCACATAACACATAAGGAAGTTAGAGATTGTCAGAAGATACTACCAGTGCTAAAAGTCTACATGGATTCAAAGGATAAATTTAGAAGCCCATTGGAAAGAAGTCAATTGGTTGTTACTTAAAATACATGAAAGCCATTTCTGGTTCACATGGTCCCTGAGCTGTAAAAGTGTATTGCCTGGAAGAATATCAGAAGGAAATACCATGAGTGTTTGTCCTGTCAATATAATCTTCCCTAGGCATCTACTCTAGTGACACAAGGAGGTCACTGGACAGACAGATCTCTGGTCCCATCCTCTGTGAATGAATTATGTTAGTGAGTGATGCTACATTATGAGGTCTGCTCACTGTTCACTACATTTTATGAGCAATGGTAATTCTTTCATGGTTTTGACTATGTCTAACCATGAAATACAGCCACCATGCCACAGCTCTGATTATTTCTATTAGTGAAGTACCTGGATCCCAGAAAAGAATTGAATTCCACTGTGCCAAAGGCTGTAAATACATGCACAGCAATAAGAGTAGCTTTGTCCCAACTAGTGTAAGAGAAAATTACTTCCAATCAAAATCATATTTGGATGCAGAAAGGTCTCCAAAAGAAATAACTTTGCCTGTTTAGAAGCATTCACACTAGTGTTCCTGCTCATAACTCTTCATTTCCAGTAATAATAATAAAGCAGATCCCCAACGTCACAACTTGCATCACTTTCACATGACTAATAAATTAAAATACATTGGAATTATTCTTGTTTTACTGTGTAGTAAACAAGAGAATATGGTTCATTATTTCGAAAATGGCAATCAGTTATTCAATTCACTCCCACTTGGAAATAACTGTTGTAAACTGTTTTTCTTGCAGAATGTTTCTTTCTTGTGTTGGATGCTGCTGTTATTTCCATGATTTTCAAAAATTTTGTATTTAGCTTTACCATGCAGATCTGGCTAAATCCAAGAACGTGACATTTGGCCTTTCCCAGGAAAAGAAGAACACTTCAAAATCTCACCAGGATCTTCACTGCTTTTATTGTGCTCTCAGACAAGGAGAAAGGAGGAACACCCTAAAAACATTGAGAGTTTCTGCCAAATTTAGAATATAAAACTTCATTTCAGTGAAAACAAATATAGCATGGACAGATCTGATTTTCAAGATCTATTCAGTGCACATAGTTTATATATGCACGATTTACTAGTTTGAAGTGGGATAAGGACACATTTCAGTGACAGAGCTGAGTGTAACCTCTTCCCATGGCACAGAACGTGCTGTCCTGCCCAGATCTTGCTGGTTTGCCTGTGCCAGATCTTGTACCCAGTGGTCTCCATCACAAGTTTTTTTTTCCCAAAACTGACAGAAACCAGCACTCCAACACAAGTAAATGGTATTCTGCAAGTTTTAGCAAATCAGGTCAGCTCAGTGAAAGCAGGGAGATGAGCACTGAAGGCAGCTCCCACATGGGGCAGGTGGGATCAGAGTTAGGGGCGTCTAGGAGGAGAGAGGGCAAAATGAGGCTGTTCTGGATAAAAATAGGTCTTATCTAGCAAAATATTAGACAAACTCATCTGTGCCGCACAAACACACAAAACCACTACTCCACCAGATTGCAACATAATCCTCATGGTATTTCATAAGGAAATTAAAATGGAATTAAAATATTCATACACAATTTAACTATTTTATCTTAGGATCCCATGGGGTTTGGAGAAGAAAAGTGCTCGGTGGTATAGATTCAACCAGTCTGTTCTGGATGAAGCCACCAGGTCATTTTGATTATTTTGCCTTATGGCAAAGGACCCATTCAGATGTACTCAGCAGCTTAGGCTAATATATTCACATAATGGATGATTTTAAAATAACTTTTTCCTGTAAAGAAACTTTTAAGCTTTAAGTCAGCAGTCATTGATGCCAGATTCTTCCAGCTATTCTATAATCAAAGTTGGTCAAATAAAGAGTCCAATTTTAAAAGTTTATTTGTACAGGTTTAAAACTAGTGTTGTTTC
>VXAV01004858.1:76188-114601 GCA_013399715.1 Alectura lathami
TGGGAGAAGAACTCCTTGAGAGCAGCCCTGCGGAGAAGGACTTGGGCGTTGTGATCGATGAAAAGCTGGCCATGAGCCGGCAGTGCGCTCTTGCAGCCAGGAAGGCCAATGGCATCCTGGGCTGCATCAAGAGAGGGGTGGCCAGCAGGGAGAGGGGGGTGATCGTCCCCCTCTACTCTGCCCTTGTGAGGCCTCACCTGGAGTGCTGTGTCCAAGCCTGGGGCCCCCAGTACAGAGGGGATGTGGAGCTGTTGGAGCGGGTCCAGAGGAGGGCCACCAAAATGATGAGAGGGCTGGAGCACCTCTCCTATGAGGAAAGGTTGAGGCAGTTGGGATTGTTTAGCTTGGAAAAGAGAAGGCTCCGGGGAGACCTCACTGTGGCCTTCCAGTATTTGAAAGGACCTTACAGGCAGAAGGGGACCGATTTTTACACAGTTTGATGGTGATAGGACAAGGGGGAATGGTTATAAACTAAGAGAGAAGAGAGTTAAGAGAAAATTTTTTACTCATATGGTGGTGAGACACTGGCACAGGCTGCCCAGAGAAGCTGTGTATGCTCCATCTCTGGATGTGTTCAAGGCCAGGCTGGATGGGACCCTGGGCAGCCTGAACCAGTGGCTGGCAACCCTGTCCATTGCAGGGGGTTGGAACTGGATGGGCTTTAAGGGCCCTTCCAACCCAGACTATTCTATGATTTTGTCATAATTATAATGAAAAGTTAAATATAAATAAATTTAAATAAAGCCTTAATGTGATGGCTAATGCTCACATGCACTCTGCCTGTCTCATTTGACTTGCATCCTGTGACACAAAATAAAATGCAGTCACAGTCCACGAAAGAAAACCATATTTAAGTTCGTTATACAGTTGTGTATTCAGACCAAGATGCAAGGATCTAATACACAGTGCTATGACTGAGGTTTGCCTCAGTCCATGTGTGAATTATCCAGGGCTACCATAAGGCATTTAAGCTGCCTTACTACCATTCTAGCAGTGTTAATGCCTGTAGGAGCAATTGTTTGGAAAAGCACAGCATAAAAACCTTTTTTGCTTTTAATATAGCAAAATAAAAAAAAAATTAAAGTGAATGACATTAACTCCATGAACAAAATAGAGAGGCAGAGTATCAAGCAGATGTAACAGAAAACTGATTTGGATACTAAGAATGAAACAAAATCACTGAATCTCTAGACTAAGCATGGCATTGTTGTTTTTGTTTGTTTGTTTGTTTTAAATTGCAGCAGAGGCAGAGTTTACTGTCATACTAAATTGTCTTCAGATCATGCATGTATGAATGAAGCAGAAAATAAGCTACCAAAAAAATAAATTCAACTTAATGTCTATTCTTGGAATGATCTTTTCAAATCTCCATATGTTATTGCCACTTCTAAGTATCTAGAAGAACTTGGGTCATTTTCGAAATCTCAGTAAATAGACAAATGAAAAAAAAATATAACGGAGACAGATAAAAGTGAATATTATACATAGTAATTTATGTTACTGTAGCATAATTTTACAACTACATTGTGATAGTCTCACTAGAATTTAGAACTTTCAGAAGTTTATAGAACTGTATATATTTTTTTACCAGTTGGCTAGTGGTTTGATGTGTTCAGAAAGGGACGAGAGCAAAGCACCATCACTGAAAAATGCACTCACACCGCAGAAGAGTCCAGTCAGTTAAGGGAATCCAGCATTTACATTTGTATCTGCAGACTAAATCCCAACGTAAATCTGCTAATGTGACAGACTATGAAATGGAATCATTGTTACTTTAAAGGTGCAAAAGGAAGTTCTGAATAACATACTAAAGCACAGAAAAAAAATAAATAAATAAAAAAATTGTGTGCTTAGTTTGTAATAGAAACCAGTTCCTCAAATACTGACTCTACCTCTAAGCATCTGGTAATGTACATACAACTGGAGTTTCTCAGAGACCAAAGTCCTGTGATTTAGTCTGAAGCTCCAGTTACTTTATCTAATGCACAAATAAACTGAATTGTAATGGTCTGTTGCTGACTACACACTTAGCCTGGAGTAGCTCCAGAATTTGCTGATCTAATTATTATGGCCAGAATAAAGTGTGAACACAAGCCCTTACAAAATACTTCATTAAGGATCTATTCCAGCTTCTGCTGAAGTCAGTGACTCTTTTTTTAACTGGCTTTAACTACAGTTGAGTCACATCCTAAATTATTGTGTAGGACAAAAGTAGTAAGTAAAAAAACAACCTCACAAACAAACAAACAAAAATAACAGGAGAAATTATTACTTACATTTTTAGGACTTGCAAACACTTTTGGTAATTTGTCATTTTTCAGTGAAAATGAATTTATTTTAAGTGCTGTACTAATGCAGGACTAGGTTGCTTAAGTGAACGGTTCACAGTCAGTTTTTTAAAAACTGTGTTTAAAATGAGAATTTGTCTTTTTTGAAACACCAGGGGCAAAAAAGAGCTCTTCTTAAAATCAATTTAATTTGGCTAATTTTACATTAGGTTGAAGCAACTGATTTGACATGAATCTAAAGATTTTTTGTTAACTGATTTCTTCAGCACTTTGGCTCACAAACAAAATTTCAATGAGTTTTAAGAGAAGTTATATTAGGCCTGCAATGACTATACAATACAGACAAAACATAAGTGACCCTGTGCAAGGCCTGTGGTGAATAAAAGCCTCTGATCCTTGCAAGATTGGTCCAGAGAATTTTTCTCTATATACCACTTTTTTTTTTTTTTTTCATTTGATTTTTAGCTAATTGTATGGGACCTCAGTAACAAATCTTCCCCTGTGTAGCTCATTTACTATTCAGTATTGTGTATTTTATAGAACCATACAAATGATGTTGAGGTTTTTGTGTATGGGAAATGGATGTCAGCAATACAACATATATCCACAGAACTTTGTTCTCAAAAGTTGTACAAATTTAATGCCATAAACGTTAAATAATTAACAACAAAGGAAAATAGTGGCGTCTTTTTTCTTATCCTTCGATCAGATGCTGATCAGAGGTACACAATGAATTGAGAGAACAAAGGCACATTTAGAGAATGTCTTGGTACCCACTGTCTAGAGATTATAACTGAGACAAATCCATGCAGGTGTACAAAATAGGACAATTAGATATTGGTCAAGTGACCAGTTTCTCTATAAATAGAGAAAATTAGTTAATATGAGGACTTTGAAGAACTCCTGAAAACAACCTTGTTGCATTCCATACACAGAAGGCCAGCTCTCTAATAAATAAAGTTGCCTTTCCTAGTCTCTTGGAAGAAAATCGCACAAAACACCTTCCATTTCATGCATGCCAGAAATACAAAATGTATCAGTTACACAGGCTTAGTGATGACTTCTCCAACCCTTCTACATTGTGCAGCTGCACTGATCATAGCTCTAACTATGGTAAAATGCAAGGAGTGAACGCTCCTTTTCTGGGAAGCGGGAAAGAAAAATATCTCTAGCACCCTCTGCCCTGGCCGGCTCTGATGGTTGGTTGGGAGAGGTGTGCTATCTGTATAATGTGATAATTCTCCAATTTCCATCAACCAAAATGTTGATACTGAGAAGATTTGTCTAAATGGCAGTACAGTTTGATGTTACTCCTGGGATAAAGCAGCTTCACCTCACATTTTTCTCTAGATTTTATCTAAAGGCATAGGGTAGCCCTCAGTAAGCATGGCAAAATGTTTGTGATTTAGGAGTCTGAAAGTACTTACATACCACAAATGTAACTCAGCACCAAAATCAGTGGCAGCACTGCTATACCAGTGGGATACTACAACTAAGGTATTTAATATAACTCCAAGGCCAGAGTTTATTGGTGTAAACAGCACCACACTAGCGTAACTGTTCCACATCTGATCCAAAGGCTAGCTACCTAGCAACACCCAGGCTGATACCTGAATGTCTTTTTGCTGCTCCCTGATCCCTGATAAAACAAATCATTCAGAGTTCAGAACTGTACATTTCAGTTTGATGTCTAGACACGCTGAAACTACATTATATAAAAAGTTTATATGGGAAACCTCTAGGGAAATACACATTAATATTACAGAACTGACGCTATATTACTTCTGAACTCCATCCACCTGAAACATGCCTTTAAAACAATTACTATGTGCATGTACTTATATACACAGAAACACAATATTATGTATAATGTAACATACACAGGTAGTACGCACATGTATAGTCTCTATTCATAATTTTAATGAGTTTCTATGACATGTAATTAGGGATTTTTTTTTTTTTGTGTGTGTAAAGGCACTAAGGATTATGCAGTCAAACTAGAAATTTCCTAGCTTTCAATATATTCAGATTCACACCATTTTAGTTGGGACTGGCTTGTCCCCTTTACGTATATATTTAGTTAGTCGCATATTTATATCAGAAAAAGAAGCTGGCTGTGTACATGTAGAGACATAAATAGCTATTTGCACTACAACTTGCAGGTAGAAACTGACACAGAGGATTTTCCAAATCATTGGTGATGAGAAGTGTCAGCCGCAGGGGAAGTGTAGGTAGATTGCACCCACATCTGTTCGATCCACTAGCTATTTCCTTGTGAGACTGAAGTTATGGACACAGCCATATCGGTTTTCCTTCTATAGCCCCTGGGTATGAATTCATGAAGCGTTCTCCGTTGCACAGATTGGCTGCTCAGATTGTTCTCTGAAGACAGGATTTAGACTCAGCTGAACTTTTCATGCAGGGTGCAATTTATAAAAAAAGAATTGGTTTTCAAAATAAATTATGGCTGTGTGTTAGAAAAATAGAAATATGGTTAGCTCCTATCTGGCTTGCCTATATATTGATATGGCCTCTCTGGATATTTCTTTTGGATTAATTGGCCCTATGTGTGTGAAATGCTGGGATAGGTATTACAAGTGAGAGATATATTGTGTCTAGTATGAGACAGGAATTATCAATATGATGGAGACAGAATCACATACAAGGGTGGCCAAGAAAGCACTACTTGCAACATTACTTGCAAAAGATATATGCACAGCTCTTACCGAATATGGTAAGACTGACCTTCCCTTTAGAAATTTAATTTTTCTTCTCAAAAGCAATGATGAAAAATCTTAAAACATCCGTCTTTTCTTAAAAATGTATAAACAAAAGTATATGGTAAGTTTACAATGTTTAATAGATTAGGACAGGGACTCTCAGCTATAAGATCTATGAAACAGACTAGCCTCATCCATGGTGCATAGCATTTGTCTCCTCTGACACTTTCTTGTAGCACAGAAATAGTCAGAGAGTGCTGCTGCAGTCCATATGCTCATAATGTGAAACTTGGTCCATGCACCATGTTCTCTGACAAGGAGGCTGGACTAGAAGACCAACCTGAACCATCCTATGAGCTCATGCTGCTAGGAGGTGTAGCAAGATCACCTTGAGGTGCGTGAAAGTGTAAAGGAAAACTCCACAGGATGAAGGGAGTCATATTTAGTATAGTTTTTTGGTTTGTTTGTTTGTTTTTTACCATACTGCTTTTGGAAGTGGTTTTTGTACATCTTAATCTGTTAATGATGTCTTGACACTGATTTGGACAGGCTGGTGGAAATCCCTGTGCCAGAGAGAGAGAGCAAAGAAATAAGTAGTGGGGATGATCAGGAGTCCAAAAGTTGAGCTACCATCTTGACTCTGTATTTAGCATGGCAGATGCATGAATGGAAATTACTTCCTTATTTACTTAAAAAGCAACAAGCAAACAAACAAAAATCAGAAATAATTTTCAGGGTAATGTTCTTGGTGAAATGTACAATTTATAGCATCAAAATATGCAAGACAATTTAAAGCTTTCCTGCAGCATAATACCATGAAACTATTAATGGAAAATTTAATATAGAGAATATGCAAAGTAGCTAAAATTATGTTAATATAATACTTTGTTCTCATATGGCACAGAATACACTATACTCCCCGTTCTTTGATGACCACAAAGTTCGGGTACTTCAAAGAAAAACAAGTCATTGCTACCACCATTTTTTATCCTCTTCCTATTTTCATTTATCTACCCAATTTTATTTCTTTGAGTTTAAATTACTGAAATATTTATTTTCTACTAGTGTACATCAAAAGATGGCACCTTTGTCTTAAAGGGAGATGAAGCATAAGGGAAGATGCTGTTGAAAAATCTATCCTAAACAATATAAGGAAGACAGGAACGTTCAGCAGATATTTTTGTCCATTATCTGTAACAAAGTAAAAAGCTATCTATTTGAAGGATAAGAAAGAAGGTTTTTCTGTACTGAGAATGAGTAATGCTGTGCTTAATTCATGATTCTACCAATAGAGATTTTTAAAAAAACTTATTGCTTATTCACAATTGAACATTATGAATATCCTCTTTCCTGATGGAGAGTTTTTGTTTCATCAGTATACTCAAGGGTTTTTTAAGAAGACAAACTTTAATATTTTGTACTTCAGTTTCTCTGCAGCTTTCAGATACTATCACATTACATTTGCGTTTAAAGAATAAAAAAAAGAACCCAAACTTCAATATATTTTAGGGAATTATTACATCACAGTATAGATCAATATTGTTTATCCAAACATTATACATATATATACATATCAATATTGTTTATCCAAACATATATATCAACAAATAGTTAAGTGAGTGATGTCATGGGCAGGGCTTTGGCTATTTAAGCCATGGGCTTAATTCTACTTTCTTAAGGGCTGATAGGGTCCATCTTTCAGAGAGGGATAAGAATGTCTTTGGACACAAGCTCTCCAAGTCTAGTCAGGAGGGCTTTAAACTAGAGTTGCTGGGGGAGGGGATTCTCAGTCCATCCCATCTCGAGGCCTGTGACAGTAATGGACGCCCTGGGCCTGGAGCTGGTTCACAGGCTAGGAAGAGAGCATCTGAAGTGCAGGATAAGGAAACCACAGTGAGTAAATCATCTTCAGCGGGGGCCCAACTCACATGTCTCTACACTAACACACGGAGTATGGGGAACAAGCAAGAAGAGTTACAGACGTGCGCATGCCTACAGGGCTACAATGTCATTGGCATCTCTGAGACATGGTGGGATGGCTCTCACAACTGGACCATGGGAATAGATGGATAAAAACTCTTAAGGAAAGACAGGCAGGGAAGAAGGGGAGGGAGCGTTGCCCTTTATGTCAACCACCAGTCGGAGTCCATGGAGCACAGCCACGGTATGGACGAGGAGCTGCCAGATTGCTTATGGGTCAGGGTTAGGGGAAAGGCGGGGGATGAAGACATCATAGTGGGGGTCTGCTACAGGCGACCTGACCAGGATGACCAAGTGGATGAGGCCCTCTATAAAAAGATAGGAGCAGCTCCACGTTCACAAGCCATGGTCGTCATGGGGGACTTCAACCACCCTGATATCTGTTGGGAGGACAACACAGCAGGGCACCAGCAAATGAAGAGGTTCCTGGATTCCACCAATGATAACTTCCTCTACCAAGTGGTAAAGGAACCCACAAGAAAAGGTGCTATGCTGGAACTTGTCCTCATCCACAAGGAGGGGAATGTAAGTAATGTGAAGAGTAAGGGCAGCCTTGGATGCTGTGATCATGGAACGACAGAGTTCAAGATCCTTAAAGAGTCAAAGGGGGTGCACAGCAAGCTTGCTACTCTGGACTTCAAGAGAGCAGACTTCAACCTCTTCAGGGATCTGCTTGACAGGGTGTCATGGCATAAAGCCCTGGATGGAAGAGAGCCCCAGGAGAACTGGTCAATATTCAAGGACCATCTCCTCCAAGCCCAGGAGCAGTGCATCCCAAGTAAGAGAAAGGCGGGCAAGAAAGCCAGAAGGTTTAGAGAACCCTCTAAAACAAATGTACTCCTAATCTATAAAAATGTTGCTAATTAGATAAGTGAAAAAGCACTAGGAAAAAAAAAAAAAAAGAAAAAGAAAAAGGAAAAGCTGGGGTGTTTGGGAATAAACGTATTTACAGAATACACTAACAATTAACTTCTAAATGGAATTGCTGAGGTGGCATCTACCTTTCTTATGTCTTAACTCTTACACTGTCTTCACCAAAATACTGAAATCTTCACACCCACAGTGTCACATGTAAAGTCTAAATTCTTTCCAGATCACACTAAAGTTATTTATACGTATTCTATACTGTCAGGGCTTAGAGCTGAAGAGTGGTTGAGTGAAACAAAATAATTCAATATTGGTCACAACTAATGGAATGAAGTAGGGGTTTATTTATTTCTGTTTATTATAACAAACAAACAAGAAAACCCCTTCTCTCTTTGATAATTATTTCTTGTGCAGACGTCTCAGGTCACAATAATGACTTGACTTGGGGTCAGGAAGGATTTTATCCTTCAAAATGGGAAAAACTCTAAACATTTTTGTTGCACAGTACTTTGCTTGCTAGGAACTTCTGATAACTTTGACATTATGAATTCCCCAATTATTATGGATATTTTAGAGCTGGAACTGATGGGAATATGCTCCAGCAGACAGAAGGAACACGATGTCTTTCGTACACTAATCAGGCTTTATCTAAAATGCTGTTGTGTTTTGTACCATTTTTGGTGTCCTCTGACAAAGGAATACTTTTCTGAAGAATCTGTATTTAGAATCAGAGAATAATAGAATAATTAAGGGCGGAGAGGAGATCTGGCGGTCATTTAACCCAACTCAGGGTCAATGAGATCAAGTTACTCAGAGCTTTGCCCTGTCAGGCTTTGAATATCTGAAGAACAGAGATCCCACAGCCTTTTTCAGCCATTGTTCAAATGTTTGATTATTGTCATGATTTAAAAAAGAGAAAAAAAAATCTTTATACTGTTGAGTACATCTTCCTTTAACACCTGTATCGCTTGAATTGTAGTTTGTGCTTGAGATGAAAGAGTCTTGTACAATTATTCTTCTGCAATCTATGTCAAAAATGACTTGTATGTCCTAGGAACACATTTAACTTTTTCAGAGTTCAATCATATCAAAACTTAGCAGATTTTCAGTGATTAACTCCTAAGTCCAAGGACTTTCTCTTCTAGTTCTTCCTAAGTAACAAACTCCTAGATGATAGTAGATAGGTTTGAAACTAGTCTTCAAAGGTTGTTTTATACCATCCCCTTGCACTTCATGAATTTCAAATCATTCCTATTACTTCTGCTCTCAAGGCCATTTAGTTCTTTCTCTATGATGTAGCGATACTTTTCTGTCCTCCAAGTGATGCTTTCCAGTTTTTGCTTGTATACAAAGATCATAAACAAAAACATTAAACACATCTGTTCCTAAAATTGATTTTTGAGAAATTTCAGTAACAATTCTTTATTGGTTGATATTTCCTTTTCAGTAGAGCTTGCGGTCAGCTCCCAGTGTTTACAGTTTCTCAATAAACACTATCATCTTGAACTTAAATAATAGTTCCAAATGCATTTCCATGACAAATTCTTTTCTGTTTTTAGCAGTATATTTCTTTTTCTTATTAATCCATTTTCAGCAAATGCTATCATGATCTACCCCAAATAAGCTTATATTGCATTGCCTCTCATGTTTTTCCTATGCAATGTCAATAATTTTTCCTTCAAAATGATTGAATTGGTGGCTCGCTGGCTTTGTAATTTCTCAACTTATTTTTATATTCTGGAGACGGAAAAGCTGTAATGAAACAAAAGCTCATGGAGTTAGTATGCAGCTATTTGAAATATCAGAAGTGAAACTAGTGATTCAATTGTGGTTCCTAGCCTAAACTGGAGAAAAGCCAAGAAAGAATTTGGAAAGATGCTGGAGGCAGGGTTAAGCATTGTTATGCAAAAAAACAAACAAACAAACAAAAAAAAAAACAACAGGAAAAAGGGGTTTTGTGGCATCTTGAAATCTTTTTGCAATGTAGGAATGTATTGGCATACTGGTGTACAAAAAGAAGAAGGACCTTCAGGAGAATTAGCTGTCACTGCTTCCTAATTTTGTATTTCAGATTCAGAGCATATCTACACTGCCTCCAAGCTCAACAAAACAAACATGCCCAAAATACAATCACAAAATATTTGAACAAAGATAAAACGTTTTTGCACTGCACTTTATTTCAGAGAACAGCTTAATGTCAGATGAACAAAATTTTTCAGTTAGAAAAGTGAGCAAAATGGCCAGGCTTCTTTTACATTCTCAATACCATTAATAAAGTTTGACATTTTAACACTTTGTTTCAGTTTATTTTACATGCTGTTAACATTCCCTCGTGAATCTTCAAGATCAAGAGGTACAAGTGTAAAAGGAAAGCAGGCACTTTATCTTGCCATGTCAAAGCCACTATTTCCCCTGTTTTAAGCATTCAAGCGCAGCTAAGTGAATAAGCAACAGAAAGCCAATCATCTAACTAATTTTCCTGTTATCCTGACTGTGAAAATTTCACCATCAGATTGTAAGTTTATTGAAAAGAAGCTTCAGTCTTGGATGCATGGATGCTTAACTTCAAGCTGATCAAAAGTCCCGGATGAGCCAGCAGAACTACTCACAATAGTTTAGACTAAGTGCACGTGTGTTTCTTTGTGAGAGCTGTTACAAGAATGTGCTATTATGTGTTTTGCATAGAATTTCTGTTCAGATTTCAACAACATACCTTACACTATTTAACATAGCTATGTGCTACACCAAATGACCTACACACATACCCAATATAGCTTTCAATGCAATTCACACATTATCCTCCAAAATACTCCAATTTATGATTAATATTCTACCTCTTTATTTTGTAAGTAATCACAGTCTGAATCTTATTGTTTAACTCAAGCAACTAACCAAGTAACTACATAAGCTGCTCATTAGGCATAAATTACCTGCATATATACTGTATATATTGACCCTACAGGGAGAGTAGCCTGACTCAGTATGAGGAAAGAACACAAAGCACAAATCACATTGGTTCATAAGGCAGATCCATAGCCCAAGAACAGAAGACTACCAGCTGACACACACTGAAGACGTATAGTGTAGATTACGCTTGAGAGGTTGCATATAGAAGAAATTGAATTTGTTATATGCACATTCAAATACTGTATTCACTTTCCTACTATTAAGCTCACATCCAGAACAGTTCTGGAAAGTGAACTGAGATTGCTTTTCAGATCTAAAGTGCTTTTACTCCCTCTCTTATTCCCCAAACAGATTCTCCTCTCCATCAGCTACTTTGCATGCAGTCCTAATTATTATTTTTCTTTGACCACAGTGAGGGCAGTAGGTGCTTCCCACATCACTTTCCCCTAAAGCAGTATGTTTTGCTTCACTTCTCATGGAAAGAAAGAGGAAGAGAGAGAGAGAGAAAGAGAGAGAGACAGTTCCAACAAGATAATGCATTTGACCTCTCTGTTAATATTCAAAATGCTGGTCAGGAAGGTTCGGAGCAAACATCAGCTTTCTTTCACACTTCTTAGCTCATTCCACAAATTAATAACATCATACTGGGAGCAACCTAGACCCTGAGTAATGAATGTTAGCCGTAGTTCCTGCTGGCTGCTTCCAAGGATGCATTTATTTTTCTCATTATCTTACACACAATCTCCCAGCTATTGTCTGCTACCCTTGCTCACTCAGGAAACCTCAGAAAGTGCTAAAGATGTCAAGAAGCAATAAGCCTCATTTATTTTTATGGCCTTCATCAGCACTTTCTTTTTTGCTTAAAGGCCTATAATAGAATCCACTGATTAGAATCAGCACCATATCAGAATATAGATATGATAGCCCTTTTCTGAAGGTGAATGGGCTACTGAAGGACACTTTCTCCATTTGAGGATATCTAGAGGATACTGAAGCTAAAAAAAATTAATTATATTATTTCTTATTTTTATTATTATTATTTTCCCTCCTTGCTACTTTCCCAGACATTTGGAAACTGATTAAATAAAATCTTAAGGAAGATCATAAAAAGTACAGTTCATTAAAAGAAAATTATTCAATTGGTACAATACCACAAGGTAAGGAGTTGCATTTAATAGCTATTACTGATATAAATTAACAAAGATACTCCTGCATACTAAGTGTCATGTTTACTATAAAACTAAAACAAATAACAAATAATGAACTTCTGTTACTTAGAATTTTTTTTTCCTTTTAATTTCATACATGTAATAGTTATATGTCAATTCTATAATATAATAAACAGTTTCTCTGTTCTCTTTCCTACACAATTCTAACCTGAAAAATTTCCCTTTCGCAATCCCCAGGTATGTAAATCCCACATAAACATTTGCAAAAGTAAGAATTAGTTTCTCCTTAGTGGCACATCTATTGTCCTTAGACATTCATAACAGGTGAAGGCTAGCAGACTTCTAGCCCAGTTCTTGCCAATAATTTCAGATTAACAGTAAATTTTACATCACAATTACTAACACAAAAAAAAAAAGACTGACTGATAAGGATGTGGGGTGTGCATACAGTGCAAACACTAGTCTTTACAAAATTCTTACATTCTTATATATAATTCAAAATTATTTTTTCTGTAGATGAAACACAAATCTAATCTGCTGAGAAGTGATTTACTGATGTACTATGATTTCACAGAGACAGCTTAGCTTTAAGACTACGATTCAGAAATTATACAGAATTCACATTCACAAAAGTGAAAACTCACATACACACATCCTATATCCAGCATACCGTAAAAGACA
Organism: Alectura lathami; assembly: GCA_013399715.1. Classification (NCBI taxonomy): domain Eukaryota; kingdom Metazoa; phylum Chordata; class Aves; order Galliformes; family Megapodiidae; genus Alectura; species Alectura lathami. Next base: position 88,801 of record VXAV01004858.1, read on the forward strand.
AGAAAAATGTGTTACTGCACTCAGATCAACTGGTGTATGTTTTCACTCAGGCAGAACTAATTACTATGAAAAGAAAAAAAAAAAAATCTGATTCTTGATGACAGGACTATTTTTTAAAAAGCAAGGGGTTTGCTGTATTAAAATTAAACTCTAGCTGTAATAGGTTTTCATAATTTTCCCATTTCCTTTATAGGTAGCCAGATTTGCCCTTTCATATGACACAGGCTATGCATACCTGCCTGGACCAACATGTTAGAAAAAAAAAAAAAAAAAAAAAAAAAAAAGTAAGTTAGTATATAAAAAGTTGCTATCATGCTGAGCTGAAACAGTAAAAAGTAAAAAGGAAGTCACTAAATGCGATCAGTCTTCATAAAAGATGTAGCAGAAAACAGTACCCAACATAGCAGCACAAGGGGACAATTTCTCTCAAAACCTTATGCTCCACGACAGCTTTCACAAAGGAACACAACTAATGGAAGTGGTCAAGTGCGTATGATTTCCTGTTTCCAATAAAGCAGCCCATAAAGAGCTCTGGCCACATCCTTGGCATAAAGATAAGATCAGAGGAGAGGATTATAAGAATCACATTTGAATGCCTCAGCTGTCAGATGTGCAAGCATAAATGGAAACATACATGCATACATGTGCACACACAGAGACTGTTACTGTGCATAGAGGACGAAGAAATACTGTCCACCACTGTAAGAGGATAGGTTTGCAAGAGTTATTATTTATGACAAATCCAAGACTAAGCAAGGGCTAAAATCTCCCACGTTGCTACACTATTGTGCCTTGCTTCTAGAAATAGAGCCTATTTTCTTGCTCATGAGAGCTGTGTCTCTTAGAGGTCTAAGCACTCTGGTCCTCAGCTGACTGCTTCTCACATTTTATTCTGCTTTTTGGTATGGTCTGGAGGCAGTATACTTCAGTAGATGCTCTCCAGCATGATGTTAATTTCTAAAGAACAGTGATTCCTCCTTCCTCCCCAACCTTACAGCTGTAGTGCTGACTGCTTGGAAACTGCAGGTCACGTTCTTTCCAGGTTCATCACCCATTACTAGAGCCACGCGTCTCTTGAGAACAACCGCAAAACACTCCTCAAAAGACTGACACTGTGCAGTGCAACTGGCTGGAACAGTGAATTCAACCTTATCACACACATGTTGTAGGTTTAGGGGAATTTTAAGAGAGAAAATTGCCCCCATTGCCCCTTGATGTGTTACATATACATGGTCACACCAATAAGTGTGTGTAAGAAATTTTCTTATTTTGGGAAGGATTTCATCCAAGACCTTCACAAAATTTGCAGAGCTTCAAAATTATTATTATTAAATGTTTTCTCACTAGCTTCATTTTATGTAAATTCTTTGGGAGGAATCATCACACTAAACAGTGTTCACACTTTTACAAATTAGGGATATAAAACTGTCAATATTTCAACATTTTACATCCTGGTCAGTAAAGCTGCAAACAAGTGAATTTCCTCATTCTCATGAAATAGATTTCCATGACTAAATATGAAAAAAAAAAATATCAGTTTGACTGACTACTCATACTTAGAAATTACTTTCTTAGGCAGAAAGATAGACAGACTAATAAAGAGACAGCTTTCCTAAAATATTGGAATTATTAATAGATTATTAATCTGAAATTAATAAACAGAAATGTGTTGGGTTCATAGAATGAATCATAGAATGGCTTGGGTTGGAAGTGACCTCAGAGACCATCTAGTTCCAGCCCCCCTGCCGTGGACAGGGCTGCCAACCACTAGCTCACTAGATCAAACTGCCCAGGAACCCATCCAGCCTGGCCTTGAACACAGCCAGCGATGGGGCAGCCACAGCTTCTCTGGGCAGCCTGTGCCAGCGCCTCACCACTCTCTCAGGGAAGAATTTCTTCCTCATGTNTCCAAGCTAAACAATCCCAACTCCCTCAACCTTTCCTCACAGGAGAGGTGCTCCAGCCCTCTGAGCATTTTGGTGGCCCTCCTCTGGACCCGCTCCAACAGCTCCACATCCCCTCTGTACTGGGGGCCCCAGGCCTGGACACAGCACTCCAGGTGAGGCCTCACAAGGGCAGAGTAGAGGGGGACGATCACCTTCCTCTCCCTGCTGGCCACCCCTCTCTTGATGCAGCCCAGGATGCCATTGGCCTTCCTGGCTGCAAGAGCGCACTGCCGGCTCATGGCCAGCTTTTCGTCGATCACAACCCCCAAGTCCTTCTCCGCAGGGCTGCTCTCAAGGAGTTCTTCTCCCAGTGTGTACACACACCTGGGATTGCCCCGACCCAAGTGCAACACCTTGCCCTTGGCCTTGTTGGACCTCATCAGGTTCTCCCCACTTTTCAAGACCATAACATTTCGTGAAATGTAAGTTTTACAAATCTGTGGTGACACATTCTTGACGGAAAAATAATAAATAAAGTTATGAGCTTTAGAAGCAGTGATTTTACAAATACTGTCCAAAAGACTAGGACTACACATAAATCACCTGAAAACACAGAGAACTACAACTGATGTCAGCCATCTCTTTCATATTCAGAATCATTAATCTCTTGGACATGACAAATCTTTTTAGTAGACGGGAATAAATTCAAGATTATAAGTTTTAAAATAATGAATAATTCTTGCCTATGAAGTGCTTTAATGACTTTCCTTGTCAGAACTCAGATTTTATTATTATCTCCACAGAATGGCAGCAGCCTGAAGAGATACTCTTACAAATCAATTTCACTGCTCTTTCATAATGAGTCACTAATTGACCTCAATTTCTGATGGAGTCACATATTTCCTCCCATACTTTACTTTAATGATGTGAATATCAGAGGATTTAGTGACTGGTCATATAGAAATTTATTTTAACTCTGTGTTGCCTTGCGTAGGCTTGAAATGGAGGAAATACAAATCATTTCAAAAGCATTAACTTTAATGGCTGGGCTGTATATTTGATACCCTTTTACAGCTAAGATGATAATAATTTTGTTAAAATAAGTTTTAAATTGATCTACTTTAAAATAGGAAAGAATTATAGTAAAGAAAGAATATTCATATTCTCCATACAACACTTCACAATTATGGACTGTAAAGGATTTTATTTAGCTTTCATGGGGTCCTAAAATCTAGTGATTAAATGTTTTGAAAAAACACGGTTTATTAAAGCATGGGTAATAATGAAGTACCTCTTTACAAAGTTTAAAGTTATTTGGGTATTCAGTAGACAAAATATATATATTTCTAATTCTACACCATCAGATTTTCTTGTGCTTTTCGTCTGCACAAGCTCAAACACTTTTCCGTGAGATTGGTTATTTGACATACTATAAAACAAACCTGAGAAAATTGAATGTAAATCCAGAAAATTCCTATAGAATTATTGTAGCAATTAGACGTTGGCTTTCATTTGTGCTTGTCTGAGTGGCCGGCTATGGCTGTATAACATGTGCATACATGTGTGTACTGGGGCCATCTGCTCAACCTTTTTGCTGGCCAGACTTGTACCAGCTGTGCTTTAGGAGACTTGCAGAAAAGAAATAACTGAGGTCCACCAAATTCAGTTCTCAAGAACCAGGGGGAGGAATCACCTCGATGCTGAAGCCCACCAGATCCAATTTTCCAGTGCCTAGAAGACTAGGTCATAATTCTAGCTTGCCTGTCACATAGACAATTTTAGCATACAGTGCCCTAGTCAAAAAATTAAAACGGAAAATTAAATGTAAAGACACACACACACACAAAAGATAAAAAATAATAAGGGACATATTAAGCACTTGTTATTTGTTCCAAGACTTACAGTCCTAAATTAATACAGGCTGCTCTGAACTAATTCAACAGCTGTAGCAGTGGAATATGTGGAAAAGCTGAGAATTGCCACCGGCGAAAAAGAGGAAAGAAATATGAAAGCTTTTTCACTTTAAAGAATCCTAAGAGAGTAAAAACCCTACTCACTAAAAAAATTATTGGGCCATTTTCACATAAATGTTTACTTTTTCTACAGATGAAAGCATGGGGAAAAAAAAAAAGTTTTCTCACAAGAAGTAAACCTCTTCTCACTTTCTTCTATGACATTGTGTCAAAGGGTATACACCATTTCACATACTGATGGGAAAGTTGCACAAAAATATATTCATGGCTCTCATGGCCACCAATGTTTAGCAAAGTGAGGGAATAGCCATGATTAAACCCAATACCAGCAATGTCAAGAGCCTGCTGGTAATCATGCTTTGGCTAAGATATAATCAGGCAGCAATTCTGTGCTGTGCGGGACCCAGAGAGGGGCTGAGGTCTGCTGCTTGGGAAGCTCCAAAAGCCTCCAGGATGTGGTGCTTGGCAACATGCTCTGGCTGTCCCTACTGGATCAGGGTTGAGCCAGATGGACCCAGAGGTGCCATCAGCCTCAGCCAGTCTGTGATTATGTGAAAATATTTAAATGGAGTGTTTGCACCTAGCTGCATTAAACTTCATTTAGACACAGCACACCACTCACTATTATAAATATAAAAATGACATAAGGTTTTCTCAGGTTGCTTCCATCCTGGAGCAAACACTTATATTCTGCCTTCACTGTAATTTTTTTTTTTTTTTTGTCAAGTCACAACTTTACTGAAAGATGAAGAGTAATCAAACTAACTGTGAAGAAGAGCAGGACCAAAGTGTGCCATTTCACAGCTTTAATTATCTTCTAAACATGCTTTGTCAGGTAAGGTTAATAGTTAGGTAATTATTATGCCAACTACATATTCATATGCATACATCCACACATCTACATTGCTGCATGATCTTCATATTCCTTTTCTTCCGCAGCTCTTTCTCTTTCTATACCGCCTTTCCCATACAGAGGACAAGACCAAATAGGCTGTCTGAAACACAGTGTTTCATACACACATTACTTGTATAAACTTGTATAAAAAAAATCATGTAGATCAAAAAAATCAAGTGGACCAAACCTTACCTGAGCCATTCTTGGGTACTAGATCTTTAATAGGAATATTTTGCTGTATCATGCTAACAAACAGTAGTTTGCTTTTTCACAACACCCCATTTTTCCTCCTCCTTATATTAAAAATATATTAAAATGTTTAAATTGCAAAATCAAATCACAGAAATATCATGACATAAACTTCTGTTCAGCTTCTAAAAGAATGTGAATTTGCATGATCTCAAGTTGCACGTTTAGAGATTTATTACCCATAGGACTCTGCCTCATTTAAATAACAGTTAGTTCTCCCCAGTTCCTCCATGTATCTCATTTTCTATATGTGCCAGACATTATTTAACTGGAACAATTTAAATTTTGCAACTGTTCAGCATCATTAGTTTCTTAATGGGTGCAGGGACGGATGAAAGGCAGCAGGAGGAAGCAATGGTATAGGCAGGGTGTTGTTAGTAAAGCGATGGAGATAGAGTACTGATAGGAACACGAGGGCTCCATGTGGAGCAGATACCAACTGAAGCAGAAAGCAACAAGAAAAACGTCTCCTAAAAATAACCAGGTGGAGAGAGATTTTGTTGCCTCTGTGTTCAAAGCTCATACCTACTTTGACGAAGATGGTTTCTGTTTCAGCAGTTTCAAAATGTTTGCACATGCACACAAATGGGTACTCACAGAAAGATGCAAAGGATATTCCATGTATTTCTTTTAGGGTATGAGTTCAGAACTTGTGGCTTTTGTAATATTGACTCAACATTTTGGAATACATTAAGGTTAATTGCAATGAAGTATTTGTTTTCTGTTCAGACAAGATCACTTGAGAGACTGACTTCAAAAGTTAATACAGTGTTGGAGTTGCCCAAAACTAGAGGGGCTAGCAGAAATATCACTACTGTTCTCGGATATCTAAAGCATATTAGTGCTAACTAAAATAGTTATGTCAAGCACAAATGAACATATTCAAATTAAATGTGAGTTTATAACTATAAATTACAATCTCAGGTAAAATACTTTCTAGAGAGGTTTTATTATTTTATAATTTTATTACTTAATTGAACAATGTATTTTTTTTAAATTATTATTATCCATAATCCTATTTTCCAAAATTAGGTTAACATAATCTTCATCTGTTCTCTCACTATATTTTTCCTGATGATTTGTAACTATTTAGAGATCTTAGTTAATAAGTTTGGGATTTATTCATTTATTTATTTATTTTTAAATTTGGCCACTCCTCAGATATAGTAATGCAATGGGAATTTTTTTCCAATGCCTTTCCATACTGTGTTCACTTATATACAACGTCAGTAGCATTTCCACTAATACAGTACTCCACAACTTTGATATTAAAAAAAAAAAAAAAAGAAACAAGCAAAAGAATTTATTTCCATTTCAGACACCTATAACTTGCTTCTTGTAGACTCCCTTCATCACCAGAACAGTGAAACAGGAACCTGCAGAGCATGTTTCACCTGTCTCCTGAAGACAGCTACATTAGAATAGGCATGTCTTACAAAGACCATTTCTCACCAAAGATGAAGAAGAGGTTCCTGGGAGACTAGCTGAGATGTAGACATTTGCATTATGGTTAGATGTGATGAATTCCACCAAGCATCCAAAGAGTGTTTTTGGATATTTAATATTTCTTGTCCCTAAACAAAACAAACAAACAAACAAAAATGTCTACTCTCAAAAATGTAAACAACAAAATAATCCAATAGAAATAATAATAATATTTCCCAGCTACAGGCATTTGGAAGAATTTCCAGTGTAACTTTTGGTTTTCAGATGCAACTTGTGCCATGATTCTGACTGAATCATCTACAAATGTGCATAGGAGAAATTTGGATCAACTGAAAGATCAGCCTATTCATTTCAATATTTAAAAGGTAGTACTAGGTGTCAGAGAAAGCTACTCTAACCATTAGATCTTTCTGTAAAGTGTCTGGCTGTATTACTGATAACAGACATTAACCGTGTGCTAGTGAGTCATTCAGTTCAGTAAAACAGTAGCCTCATGCAAATTTGGAGCCAGCTGGACATTTTTGGTTTGTGGAGCTAATGATTTGCATCAGCTCACAAGGGAGTTGCCCAGCTGTGATTCTCTGGAAGAAGCACTGCCAGAGAGGTGATAACATCCTGCGGAGATGGAAGGGGCAGTTCCATGAAGGCTCTCCTCTGGAGAGTTGTCAGAATTTTTCTATGTCACACAAACACCACCTCTAGGGTAATTGCTAAAGACAGCCCTCGTTTGTCTTTACAAAACGTTGCCATTGTTGGATGAAACACAAGAAAGAGGTGAGGAAGAAAGAGAAAGAGACTGCTTTCCCATTCCTAGACACCTGTTCCTGGTGCCTTCATTGCACATTGACCATCCTGATATCTCTTGAAAACATATCTAGACAAAAGTAATGTATGAAGGCAATACCTTCTACTACCTTTACTTCTCCAAGAAGATGCCCTGCATAAACAGACTTTATTATAAGCAGTCCTAACTAGGTGAAGAATCATTACAAAAATAATAAAAAAAAATAAATTAATAAAAAGAAATTTCCTTATAAAAGCATACTGACAGAAATAAAAATAAATCCAGCCCATCTTTAAACATGTTCTTTAGCTGTGCATCACCGAGGAATCTAGCTACAACCTATACATTTAATTTTCTGCCAAATATTGGCCATGTGTGTTACATAAATTTCCTATTTTAGCCAGAGCCAGGTCACAAGATATATCAGAAGTACTGAAGACCATTTGATTCTACCTGCAAAGTAATCCACAGACACCTTTTATAAATATGTCCTTGGGCATGTCAGGTGACTGGGAATACGCCTAGCATTGAGGCTACCTGACACACGAATCCAGATTTTCCTGAGCTTGTAAAATCTCAGCCAAAAGAGACTCTGCATGGAAAGTGCCTCCTAGGGAAGGTCCCTGGAAGAATCCTGCTTCCAAACTGAGCTCAGTTTGGGAGAGAGTGAGCTGGCAGGACCAAAAATCCTGTGGGGAACTGCTTGAGGAATTTTGCAACATTTCAGTGCCTGGCAATGTTTTCTAGAGCTGTTTAATTTACTGCCACAGACATAGCTAGACAATCCTTAGNCATGCAGAGGGAGGAGGTTAGAGGATGTATGCTCTGTAAAACATAATAGCCACAAAAAGGAAGAGCCCTCGCCAAGACTTTCTGCAATGCAAGCTTTACTAAAGGCAATAATCAACATTATCTTAATGTTTCCTGCTCAGTCTGACTAGGAAAAGAAAAAAAAAAAAAAAAAAAAAATACCTTGCAGACATCTATATAGCAGGACAGCAGGACACACTACCCAGACTGCAGTACTGTAGTATGCCTTCATATAAATTTGTGTTATGCTAAACACAGAGATCACTCTTACATTACTCTAAGAGAACAGATTTTAATGGGAACTCCAGAATAACCGGTTCTGTAAGTAAAGCACTGATATCAAAGGCCTACAAGGTCATATCAATATTACAATCACTATCTCCTCATATGCACCCATCACACTGATGCTCATCATAGAGAAGAAAATCACTTTCTATAGAACTGTCTGAGGGTTAAAATACTGGCAGCTTATAGACCAAAGAAGTGGGAAAAGGAGTTTCAAAACCACAGGATCACAAAGGTGAAATATTTATATGCACTACCAACTCCTGTATACAAAAGGATTTCAGCACAGTTGTCTCAACTGGCCTTATCTCCAGCAATGATATTAGAAGTAGATTTTTTTTTTCTTATTTAGCTTACATAACATAAAAGCTGTGCAAATTTATTTGACCTGCACAAAATATATTCCTAAACTTATTTGATTCAATATTTTCTGAAGAAGTTGCATGCTCTTGTACAATCACAGGTCTATCAGTGTACATCCATTGTATTTCCCACTTTAAGTTTTGTTTGGTAATGTTTTTTATTACTTGTGCAAACAGAGGAAAAAATTTAGGTTATTCTCATGACTTTTTGTATGAAATCAGACTGTAAAAGAATAAGAGCTGATTTCTATCTCGTTAGACAATAGCCATCTTAAATTAAAATCCAACAATCGCTGCACTGTCTGCAAGAACTGAAATTTTAAAAAGGTAATTAATGTTAGAAACAAAACAAAATCAAAACTTACAGATGATGCACTGTATCATCTGTTCTATCTCCATGTCTGAAAGCAACGATTGTAATTCTGCACAGATACAATTCTGGAAGACTAATCTGCACCTTCTCCCCTCCCTTCCTTCCTTTTAAAATGTAGTTATGGAATTAAATGCTTAAATTATAGGAAGAAATATTGCAAGTGACCAAAAGCATTTGGTTGATGGATATTTGAAGATCTCAACAAAATTAGTGTTCAGTGGGAGATCTGATTACATCCAGGTGTGTTATATTCTTGCCAAGCAGCACTGGTTTATTTCAATGTGGATAATAAAATATCAGGCTATTTTTTTTTTTGTACAACAGGTCTATCACAAAAGGAATCAATTCTATTTATTCTGCTGAGACAGAAAAATTCTTTGGGAAGTGCAGAGGGAAAGCAAGGATGCAAAGGTCTTGTTCTGAGCTGTGGGGCTCAGAAGTGTTCTCCACCTCCCAGGCTGGATACATAGTTGGTCACCTCTCGCTGGCATGCTGAGGACATGGGCAATGAAGGTCAGTTGCTCCTCAGTCTGTTTTCTTCCTTCCCAGCAACTTTGCATGAGAATACAGTTTAGGCACATGAGAGATGCAGGAGTGGGAAGCACACCAGGGAAGCTCCTTAGCTGAGTGGCTGAGGCCAACACCAAACACATCTCTGCCATGCAGCCATATGTTTGAGAGTCTTTCTTCCTGAACACCACAAACTATTGTAATTGTTTCATTCTGGTCACTTCACTCTCTGTCACTCCTATACCAATAAATCCAGTAATGGAATGAAATGTCTCATCTTCTCCATTGTCAGACATAATCATGTACTTTCACAAATAAGAGTTTGCCTGATATAGGTCTGGATCTCTAGAACATGTGGTTAAATATTTTGGTAAAGATTATTATTCTCCCCTTTAAAATGCTATCCTAATTACACTCCTCAGCCTTTAAAAACAGAGTCTTTTTCTTTGACGGCTCTTTGGATACTAAAATTTTACAGGAATGGATCAGGCCATCAAAAATCAAAAACATTTTCATTCACATACGGAACAAGTCCATGGTAGGATGAGAGGCAACAGCCTCAAGCTGCACCAGGGGAGGTTCAGCTTGGATAGTAGGAAAAACCTCTTCTCTGAGAGAGTGGCCAGGCATTGGAACAGGCTGCCCAGGGAGGTGGTGTAGTCTCTGTCCCTGGAGGTGTTCAAGAAGTGTGTGGATGTGGCACTGAGGGACATGGTTTAATGGGCATAGCGTGATACGTCAATGGTTGGATTAGATGATTCGAGAGATCTTTTACAGCCTTAATGATTCTATGATTCTAAGTTTACTCATCACTGTAAGAGACTGTTCCTAAAGTGAGCTACTTCTGGAACTGAAACACTACAACAATGATAAAATTCAAGCTTCTGATGAAGAACAAGAGACAGAGGGTCAAAACAAATGAAGGATGCTTAACAAGAGTGAGACCTTGTGGTTTTACACGCTATTACTCAAGAAGACCTTGACATTGAAGTTTTAAGTACTTTTTGACTACTTTTTCAAATGTGTGACATGAAATGGACAGAAAGTTTTGATACATAGTAGGACATAAAAGATAAGCAAAGAGTATATAAGGCCTATTACTTTATTTCTGTAACAGTTAAGACTAACTGCTAAGGATGAGTACCTTCATTAATTTTGCAATATAAGATTTGTATCAATCATTAAAAATTTTTTTGTTTATTACATTTTGTTTATTAAATTTTTTGCGTACTAAAAAAGGAGGAAATACTAAAAAAAAATTTTAATAGCCACATTTTTGCAGATATCTGTTCAGAGTGTGTTACAACAGTATGCTAGCTACAGGCAGGCCTCCTTATCCTGGAGTACAAGAAATTATTTAAATAGCAACTTCCATGTCTGAAACACCTTACTGTTTGAACTGCAGACATGCAGGAAATTATAAGATTCTGTGGTCTCCTGATGACTTAGAGCGCTCAGATTTAAAGTTGTTGTCCAAAGTTTCAGCCCGCATTACAAGGGTAAGCACTATCCAGATCTGGAGATGAGATCTTTGACAGATCCATGCAGCAGTCTCACTGTGAGCAGCTTTGCAGAAACTGCCTGCTGCCACCTCCCTGCTGTTCTATGGATAATTTTCAATGCTGTCAGTTGGCATCCTCATTTGTATTACTCACAGATGTTCCTGGAAAGTTACATATCCCGGGACCATTTTCATGACACAGGATATGAAATGAATGTTCTGTAATTTTAAATTAAACATCTGCAGATTTTCTGAGTTATCTAGATTTGAAGAAATCCTGCTTCAATTTACAAGTTAATTCGGCATGGTGCATTCAAATTCTACAGCAGCATTGAAGATCTTTATGTTTTACAAGAACATAAAATACCATAATTCAAGTGGAATATACAACTCATGTCTCTCACCACACAGAAGAATATTAGGAATAGCACATGAGAAATGAGAATAATAATTTCAATATTATTCTGGTGAAAGTAGAAACAGAGCAGCCTTGTAGTTTTCAAGTTACAGCATACGACTGTTAGCCTTATTTTTAGTTGTCTTTGTAGCAAATTCTAGTGTTTAAATTTCTTAGACTCTCTTAAGTAGCAGTAATGCAGTTTATGTATCATTATATAGGAAACAGGTCTAAATTCATCCTCACTGTATGGATTCAAGTCATTAATATCAATATATTCATGTCAATGTCTCTGGAGGAGAAACTCAGCAGGGTCCATATACTTTGTCTTACAGTTCTATAGATTTTAAAAGCAAGTCCTCAGAAATTTCCCTATTTTCCTTCCAAGTTCCCTGCTCATGTTTATGTATTCATAAACATATATTCCTTGTTATGTATTCATGTATTCTTCGTTATGTATGAGGAAAAGCTGAGAGAATGGGGGCTCTTCAGCCTGGAGAAGAGGAGACTAAGAGGGGATCTAATCCATGTATATAATTATCTGAAATGCGGGGGCCAAATGGACGAGGCCGGGCTCTTTTCGGTGGTGCCCAGCGACAGGATGAGGGGCAATGGGCAAAAACTGGAACACAGGAGGTTCCACACAAATATAAGAAAAACTTCTTTACTGTGAGGGTATGGGAGCCCTGGAACAGGCTGCCCAGAGAGGCTGTGGAGTCTCCTTCTCTGGAGGTATTCAAGACCCGCCTGGACACCTTCCTGTGCGACTTGCTGTAGGGAACCTGCTTTAGCAAGTGGGTTGGACTAGATGATCTCCTGAGGTCCCTTCCAACCCCTACAATTCTGTGATTCTGTGATTCATATTATGCTAAGAGATTTATTTTTTAATAGTTCAGTAAGTTTCCAGTATTTAGAGATATGTTGCAATGGGGCTTAAAGATTGTATTATTCATATTATTTGTAGTTATGCACAATACTTGGCAAAATAAAACTCGAGATACATTTGTACTATTTTGATATGCTAAAAAAAAAAGCCCTGGTGACTGCCTTAATTTGGCTATAGGTGTAAGAACCACTCATTAAAACCTAATGTCGGACTCAAAACTAGCAAAAACTTTCATTATGCAAACATGAAATCGACTGGAAGGGCTAATGAGGGTAGAAAGATACCCCAGATGTCAATAGAAAGCAATCTATTTCTAACACAGACTTTCTTCTGGGATTTTCCCCCAACTATAACAAAGATTTTGTTTATTAATTTCCCAGTACTTGTTAGACAGAAGAATGCAGGTGGATAATGGTAGGACAAGGGGGAATGGACTAAAACTGAAAGAGGGGAGGTTTAGGTTGGGCATCAGGAAGAAATTCTTCCCTGAGAGAGTGGTGAGGCGCTGGCACAGGCTGCCCAGAGAAGTTGTGGCTGCCCCATCCCTGGCTGTGTTCAAGGCCAGGCTGGATGGGTTCCTGGGCAGTTTGATCTAGTGAGGTAGTGGCTGGCAGCCCTGTCCATGGCAGGGGGGTTGGAACTAGGTGAGGTCCCTTTCAACCCAAGCCATTCTATGATTCTATGATACTATGATTATGAAAGCACAATAAAAAGAATGTGGTGAATCTCAGACATAACTTATTTCTTAATTTAAAGATACACTTGACTCAATGGTTGTTATTGTCCTTCTTCCTCTCTAATTGAACACTCAGTTTTAGCCAGCATTTTATTATATACTAAAACTAGACAGACTAAAGGCAACTGACTGATGGATTTAATGTTCTCTTGCTCCCTTCATATAACAGAATTAACATCCTATTTTATTGAAATTTAAATTCAGATGCATAGTTTAAATACACTGTCAGGAAAAAAAAAATAGTGAGATCTTTGAGTGGTGTTGCCAGCAATGTTCTTAGGCTACTGATGACCTGAAACTAATTGTTTCACATTGGAATTATTTTTTTATATACATATTTTAATCAGTAAAATGAGAATGTGGCCAAGTAAGTACAGAAAGGACTTGCAGAGATCATCTTTCAGTTTTGAGAAAGCTTCTATTATACTTAAACAGTCTCCAAGAGAAATTATCTGAGTTTTAAAGATTTAAGACAATCTAGTATAAAATCAAAATGTTAATACATACTAATATTGCTTCTTTAGGATACAGGACAATCATTCTAATAATTATTTTGTTATAATTATAATAATATTATTTTCACCAAATAGTTACAATTTGTAAGTTTTGTTTTTCCAAACATCTGAGTACTGAAAAAATAAACACAGTATGAGCAACAAAACTGAAAGACAAGAATGCGTGATACTACCAGTATTTAATTCTTTGTAGCTTTCTTGTAAGCAACAGCTTGATAAACATTTAAATAGTATTTGAAGGCGTGGAAGAATTAAACTAAAATCATTTGCTGTTGCACAGGGGTCTACCTTCTTCTCTTTAATTACTGCTGCTTTATTATGAATCTCTGCTGAATCAATAAGAAAGTACACCCTTATGTGTTATTACACACCAAGTTTTCTCATAAAGTAGAATTTAAATCTCAATTTAGTAAAGTATTTAAGTATATATACATATAACTTTGAACAAAAGTAGTCCCACTGACTACATAGCACGAGGCAAGCTAATCAAGTTTAAACATTAACTAAAACATGCCCTGAAATGGGTAATAATAGATGGCATAGCTTGCATGGATTTTTCATTGTGAATCTCTAACCGCTTTGTAAAAGCGAAAAGTACAGGTATGACTGTTACAGATGAGAAAAGTTTCACAGAGGCAAGGTTATTTCTAGCTCACCACTAGAACTGTGGAAAAATGTAGGCCAATCAGTCAGGTGCAGGACTGTTTTTCTCCCAGTAGGCCATTAATACTTAACAAAATTATAAGAAAACAACACTACAAATCTCTTATTTATCTTAAAAATTACTTTTTAATTACTTTTTTTTTGGTAGACTCCTACATTGTGAAAAGAATACAGGCAGGAATATAAACCTGATTACTGTGTATAGTAATGCAGACTACAGCTTCTGATTACTGATTATGTAGATTAAATACAGCCTCTAAACTATGACAGATTTGATCAATATCTCAGTAAGGACACAGGAAACCCTAATGGACTGAAGATCTAGTTAAAGAAGATTTCTCGCTGTTATTATCCTAACCTTTGTAGCTGTCTAGACTCTCAAAATCCCAGTGAGATAGAGTAATAGTGCTATTTCATTTGCAATATGTATTTATTTAATTTTTACAGAAGATAACTAATTTACTTAGGAAAAAATAAACTTAAAAAACTGTCACCCCAGAAAGTAAACTCAGTAAATGTTGATCTCTGTACCTGCTCTGCTCATGCTAAACTTATTTTGGGTTTCATGGAGGAAAAACAGTATTCTCTGGCACAGTGTTTTGCATCCTAAAATCAGTCAGAGGCATTGAACAAAGAAGGACTTATTTCTCACAAATGAAAACAAGGCAAACTTAAAGCTTTTAGCTGAAAATATATACATCTATGCTGTATAGATTTAAACATAATGGTGAGAACACATCTGACTGCTGCAAGTAGTTCAAAGATGGAGTCCCACAGGATTTCCACCAGTAATTACAGGTGTCTTAAGAGCACACAAGACTTTCATCTGCATTGATAATAGATTTATCTATGCATTTATAAGAATGGATAATGCCACACAGAAATTTTGGGGCAGAACAGCAAAGTGAGCACCAGGTTTTGAGTTGATACCACCATCTTTGCCACAAGGTAAAGCCAAGGCTTGTCTCTTCCCATAGAGTAAACTACCTTTCAATTTCTACAGCCGTACTTCAGCTGCAGAAGGTTGAACGTTCTTGTTTATTCTTCTGCTCAAATTTTGATTTCAGGTAAAGAACAGGGAAAGAATATTAACAGATCCATGTAATGATGGCTTGAAGTGGAGAAGAATGAAAGAATTCTAACATTTCCAACTCTCCAAAAATCAATGGCCGGAGTAGCTGACCACAATCACAAAATAATTGAAGAGGGAAACTTAGAATTTTCTGAAAGTAAAGTTGAGAAGCCAGTAACTGTTAACTTCTGCAGTGAACTCTGTTCTGTGTGCAGGAGGTGACAGAGCTGCATATATGGCATTAATTCACTGCAGTAGTGTTATTCATAATTCATAGGAAAAATAATACTAATATATCTACTGAAGTCTATATAAAAACATTTTCAATCATTCCAAAAGTTGACCATTAATCTAGAAAACACTAATGGCTTATGTTTGATGGACCAGTTAAACAGGGTTTGAGCCTGGATCTTAGCGGGCTTCTGTCTGGCTCCTAGGTCCACCGCAGACATGTGTCTGATGCTTTAGGAAGGCGTTATGGATATTACACAACAGAGCATAGTATAAAAAGAACCCTTATGCTGCTAAAGAGAAACTCAGATGATGTAATTTCTGACCTCAGTCTCATGTTTGAACACTTGTTTTCTGTCAGGAAGATTTACCTGGACACTGTGTGTCCTAAGCAGAGAACAGACTGTGTACATCACTAATTGTATTAGCAGACATTGTACACAAGCTGAAATAATCACCTTACTCCTAGACAAAAATAAAAGTAGTCTCATCCAACATTGTCTGCCCACTCCAACCTTCATCCTAGGAACAGTATTTGACTTTCTTCACTTTAGGTCCCCAGACTGCTGAACATCCAAAAGGTATTTTTAAAATAAATCTGGAGGGTTAGATGTTTTTAGGAAATGTCATACTGGAGGCAAGAAAAATATCTGAAACAAATACTTTAAAATGAATTTGAATCTTTTACAGCAAATGTTATAGAAGTAAAAACTATACTTACATTTACCAGGAGTTGCTTTCGTCCATTCCATCAAAAAATGAAATATGCTATTTTTATGTAGTTCAAAGAAACCTTCTGCCTGTAAAAATTCCCTAAAACAAATAACTGGAAAAAGAACAATGAACCGATTTTTAAATCAAGGTCTAATGAAATCAACTCAGACTGGAAATATATAATGTAATCACTGGAAACTGTGCTCTGGCTAATTAAAGTACCTTTCTTAAAAAAAAAGAAAAAAAAAAAAAAAGAAAAAAGTGATCATCTATCCTTCTGACATAATTCTGAAGATGAGAAGTCCTTTCATCAATATTTTCTCCTGAACAGTCTGCCATTAACAATAAAACATTTACTATATACATACATATGTAGATTAGAAATTAAATTTTTTGCTTTAAAAGACAAAACAGACAAAAAATACTCACTGGTGTTGTGTTCCAGAGGTTTTTTTTTTTTTCTTTCTACAGGACATGTCACAATATATTATCACAAACACTGAAGTTCATTTTTTTCAGTGAAAAGACTGGGTTTTCTCCCACTTTTGAAAATATTGCTTTATTGTTAAAACAAGAAATGAAATAAATGTTTAAACTAGCTTTGCTGAAACAATGGGAGTGGACAAACACTGGAACACTGCCCATAGAGCTTGTGGAAGCTACATTATTGGAGATTTTCAGAATTTGACTAGATCAGTCCCTGATAAACCTGATTTAACTTTGAAAGGAGCACGGCTTTAAAAAGGAACTTGGGCAGAACATTCTCAAAAGGGCTACTTCTAAACTCAGTTATTCTACGATTATTCTTATTCTATGATTGTCCCTCTGACAGTCAGGTTCAATACCTCTTAATACTTTGTTATCAAGCCCATTAATTTAAATGAATATCCTCTAAATGAAGAAGAGATCCATGAAAAACAAAATAAAAATTAGAGAAATAAGACACGCACAAGAAAGATGAAAAATAAAGAGCACAAAGAACTAGAGTGAAGATGCCAAACATAGTTGTCAGTGTGTGTGGATTGGGAAGATATATGGACATCTCTCACTGCAAGAAAGACATCAAGGCCCTGGAGCATGTTCAAAGAAGGGCAACGAAGCTGGTGAAGGGCCTGGAGCACAAGGCTGATGGGGAGCAGCTGAGGGAACTGGGGCTGTTCAGTCTGGAGAAGAGGAGGCTCAGGGGAGACCTCATTGCTCTCTGCAACTGCCTGAAAGGAGGCTGCAGTGAGGTGGGGGTCGGCCTCTTCTCCCAGGTAACAGTGATAGGATGAGAGGTAACGGCCTCAAGCTGTGTCAGAGAAGGTTCAGCTTGGATCTTAGGCAAAATTTCTTCTCAGAAAGTGTGGTGAGGCATTGGAACAGGCTGCCCAGGGAGGTGGTGGAGTCTCCTTCCCTGGAGGTGTTCAAAAAACATGTAGATGTGGCATTTAGGGTGGTTTAGTGCGCACAGTGGTGATGCATTGGGCTGGATGATCTTAGAGGTATTTTCCAACCTCAATGATTTTATGATTCTATGATCCTGAAAGTAACAACATCCAGTTGCTAGTTTTACCACTTGCCAGCGAAGTCATGCAGGACTACTAAGCAGGCATGTGGAGATCAGAATTTGGAAAGACCTAAAGAGTTGGTTAAGGGATTCAGAGCCAGGGCCTTGGTCCAGGAATTACTACTGATCAGGTGTAAGGTCTACTACTGTTCAGTGGGTGTAAGGTCATGTGCATGCCTAAGGCCAGAGAGAAAGGAGAGTCAGCTGTCTGCGTTGCTCATGTCCGCATGACTGTTGTAGGTTTCTATGTGGGTGATGACAAAGGCACTCTTCTTTGTGTGTGTTGATCTGTGTGCTGGACATGTGTGTATTGCACATCTTGACATCTCTGGGCAACAGGCTCAGCCTTGCTTTTGTCCACATCTGCAAACATGACCAGTAGCAGCACAGAATCTCAGCTGGACTCTTCATTCTTAGACTTCCTTAGATTTTCCCACCCTTAGTAACAGTACTAAGAAATAGAAGGAAGCTTTGTGGGTTTTTTGGGCCAAAATAAACGTGAGAAAATACACAAGCGGAAATATCAATGTGAGGTGTATTCATATGGCCTTGTCTACATCTCTCATACGTGTTGTTTTCACAGTGTGGTCTACAGTGGTAACCTCATCTTGGCATTGCCCTCTTAACAAGACATTTGAATGACACCACTTTCAGCCAAAGTCAATATTTAAGGTTTTATGGCTTGAACTATTAGCAAGAAAATTCAATTAGCATTCAATGAGCATTGAAACTAAAGAATCTTGCCTTCTTCAAGATTTGTCTCCTATATTCCTACATTTCTTCCAAAACATTTTAAACTTGCCACATTTTCTTAAGACCCCACATGATCCAATACCTCTATGTTTCTCCAGAAATCCAACACATTTAAGAGGATCACTTCTCAGCTGGGACCCATGCAAATGCAGAACCGTATTATTGCTGATCTGTTATCTGGACCTTGCCAAATATGTATGTATGTCAACATAGTTGATTTCTCGCTCCTTTTTACTCACCGGAGCCATGAGAGACCCTCTTATTCAGTACCACTTTTCATGAATCTAGTATTTTAATGAACTCTAACATTCTATTACATTTATTTGAAAATGACCAAAATGCTCCAAAATAAGTGGGGTCAGAACAGGAGACAGAAAGGCTGACAGAGAAATATTGCATGACTGATTTTTCTTCAAACCACAGGACAAAGAAAACAATGCTAATAGAGCTAAGTACTTCTTTGATGTAATTATTTTTTTATAGATTAATATCCACAAAACTTTGTTATGGAAGAAATCGAGATTTTTTAATCAGTTTCAAATACTGTTTAAGGCTTTTCTTCACCCAAAACTTTAGACTCAGAGATGTCCTACTTAAATTTTACATGTATGCATGTTTCTTCATAATTGTGAATTCACCAAGACTTGTCTTAACTGTAGGATGGTATTATGGAAGTTCTCATTCCCCGTTCGTATACCAAGGGATTGCTTTCTTTTTCCTACATAATTCAGCAATTTATCCAGTCTTCCCTGTTCATCTGGTGTGGTGTACTTGTACGCATTGACCTTTGAGACATGGGCTGAAAGGAATTTTTGAGTAGAGGGAGGGAATGCAGTGTTTTTTAAGCTATACTTTCCAACTGGTATCGAAAATTGTTACTTCATGGGACTCCACAAACCAGAAGACAACACAGTCCCTAGACATTCACACTGTGTTGTTAATTCACAGACACTTTCAGACAAGCTCACACATCGATTAGCGATGCCATACTCTGTTCTACCAAAACACTGATCTGCTTTTATGTACAAATGTTCTATTTTGGGTCAAACACTTGCTATCAAAAGTTAATGAGTTTGAACATACTTACTGAAATGTATTGATACAGTCACAGGAAGTGATAATACAGTGTTTATTTTGTAATTTGTATTTTAAGCAGGTAAAAAAAATGTTCACCTTCTTCACATAAGAAAAGAAAAAAGATGCTTTTTATTGTTAATACATTCACTAAGAAAGTTTGGGAAGGCTATGGAAGATCTTAATGTGCTTCATTAACTCCACTAGTAATATTGATACAAATCCTTAAGACTGTAAATCAAACGTCCTCAAAGAAGGCCTGACTGCCTCAGTTCTCAGACATGCACATAAAAAAGAAAGTTACAAGTCAAACTTGACTGGATTTGGTATACAGAGGGAAGCTGGCCCATAAAATTCAGCATTCTATCGTCATTTGGCAAAAAAGTGACCCTGCTGACTGAAGAAAATCCTTTTATACTGAGGAACAGGAGGAACAGAGCAATGAACTCAAAGAGTCACAAACTCATTGAGATATTCATTGGAAGGATCCTCAAGGGACCATTTAATCCAACACCATTGCTAAAAGCAGAATTTTTCTGCCAACACTAGATCAGGTCAGCGTGGCTTTGTCTAACTGAGCTAAAAATCTCCAAGGATAGGTATTGCACAATATCTAAGTGTAACTTGTTCCAGCACTGAACTGCCCAAGTAGTGATAAAGTTTCTTCAAATGCTCTTTCTGTCCAACCATCAAGTAGCAATTTTTATTCATTTTCTGTTTTTAATTCTTCTAGCACTACCAAGAAAAAAAAAGATCTTCATAACCTTTGAAAATGCCTGTGATAGCCGAGTTTCAACCAGAAAAAACAATCTCAGATCCTCCAACCTCACTTTCTAGTCCATACGCTCTAGGCCCTTTGGCCTCCGTGGCAGCCCTTTGCTGGACCGTGTTCAGTTTCCACATTTATGTTGAACTGGATAACCCCAAAATGGTCATAGTATTTCACACATAGCATCATTATTAAGAAGGAGACGGGAAGCTGAATTTCCCTGATATACTGGCTGTGCTCCTAACATAGACCAATGCATAAAGTTTGCTGTATTTGCAATGAGAGAACATTGCTCGCTCATATTCAGCTTTCAACACCGTTCTTTTTTCAGCAGGGCTATGACACAGACAGTCATTTCCCAGCCTGTGCTAATGCATTTTGGTGTTCTGCCATAATTGCAGCAAGTTTCTGTACTGAATATCTGAAAGTTTCTATTGGACAAATCTTTTCATCAAGGTCCCTCTGCCACGTGTGTGTCAGACATTCCCCACCACTTTCATATCATCAACATGTGTTTTTGAGGATATTCTGTATGTTTATCACCCAGATCATTAATGAAGATGAGGAATTAAGTGGGCTTCATTATCAGTCCCCTGGATACTTACTTTTTCACTAGTCATCAGCCAGATACTGAACTATTGGTAATTGAAAACACCCTCCCTACAGTCCAGCCATCAAAGTCAAGACAGTTCTTAACATTTCAGTTTAGATCTTTGTGTTGGTTTCTAAACCCTTTCTTGTCTGAACACATTTCCTCCTTTGATTCTTACCTTGCTGTAATGTTTTATCTTATGCTTTCCATTCAATCGGAAGGGGAAGAGCAGAAAGATTACTCCAGTGCTCGTTCTAGGGAACACTATTACCAATGTGAAAGCACATAGCTGCAATAAAATCATGATATCCCTTTACCATTGTAAAGGTTTACCATTCAGTCACAGTGTGCAGAAAAACCTGCCAACAGGTAATGAGGTGACAATAGAACAGTTAAGTTTTCACACACATATACAGACATACAACTTTGTGTGGAGGTATTTTCTTAAAAAGTACCCTCTTCAGAACTGAGGGGTGTTGTTTTGTTTTGTTTTGTTTTGTTTTCTGACAGGCATTCCTTTCCATTATAATTTACTCTACAGAGGAACTCCAGAGTGACTAAACATGCAGTGGAGATACCAGGTTAAGAAGTGCAACAACAATATCAGGCAAAAAAGAAAAAGCTGTTTGTTGAGAAATCATTCTCTGCTTCTTAGTTACTCCAAAAGTCAGAACAATGGTCCCTGTTCTGCTGCACAATTCTTTGCAGCAACTACCAGAGCTACTTGATACCAGGCAGGAGACGCTCCAGTTAAAAGGTTAGTGGAAATATGGTAGCAGAAAGCAAAGAAAAAAATCACACCCCTTCTTCCTCATGCAGACTGCAACAGAGTCCATTCAACATCAAAAAAGAAAAAAGACACAAAAAAATCAGACCGGAACAGGGACATATAATTTGATCCTTAGGTAGAAGAATTGTATTAGTCCTATATTGCTATGTCATTGCACATATAATTCAAGTGTGAAATGCCTTTAAATGCAATTTAATTAACCATGCTGCAGCTTAAGGTTGTTTGGTACATAACAAAGTCAGGTAGCCTCAGAATTCCCAAGTCCCAAGATATTGCCTCCACAAAGCCTGAAAAAATTCACTTGTCATACAAAATCATATACCATAGCAGATGCTAAATAGCTATTCAGGGGAATGATTACTCCAGATAGCATAAAGGAAAAAAAAAAAAAAAAAAAAAAAAAAAAAAAAAAAAAAAAAAAAAAAAAAAGGAGGTAAAGGGGGAATTTGCACCAGGGAATTACATTTGTCATTTTTGCAAAATGTCTGTTTTCAGTCAAAGAATTTAACATTTTGTCTGCTTCTGTTCATGTGTCTTACCTAGTGTTAATCTTGCTAAATTAGTTTTGTTAAAGACTTTTATGCTGTCTTAGAAACCCCCAAAACAAAACAAAAACAAACATCCATTTTGGATAACAAATAAGATGACATATAACTTTCGAGAAATTGACATTTCATTTCTAATTTGTGACTTAAAGAGAGATATATATGTACGTATAATATATGTATACACATATACAAACTTTTTTTTCCTTGTTGATCCTGAGATATTTATCAAGAATTTTCTACATCAGTACAAAGTTCTTTTCAACAGTTTAAAATTTGCTTGATGTGTACACAACAAGCAGTGTAAGCTTGTTGCCCTTGATAGCAAAGTACCATCAGTTATTTTCTTCTTGACAGAAAAAAATCTCTGGAGATACAGTAGTAACAGAAAAGTCTATGGGTTATCTTATCTTAGGAATTAAATAATAATTAAAATAAATGCTTGAAAAAGAGACAAGCAGTTACTGAGTTGTGATAGCTTGGCCTCACTATATAATAATAATAAACTCCTACATTTTAACCTCATCATTTTTACTAATTTCTGTTTTCCTGGTGAAACTATGCTGTCATCTACTGGTACAGAATCACTTTTTCTTAAGTATAGTCATTTGAAGAAAACAAGAAGCAGTAGAATTTGCTTTAGAAGATCTGTAGCTTTTCAGCTAGATAAAATTAATACAAATTTATTTAAAGTCTGTGGAATTCGGTTTGTTTATAGTAGTGAGCAGGTAATGCTGGCTGCAAGGGAGAGCCTTTGGTCTACTTACCACTAAAGCCCTTACAGTGTGTCACATCTAAAAATCCATCGTGGGGTATAAGCTTTCATATTAAAATGGTTCACATTCCCAGATTTTTCCTGCTGTGAATCACTGTTACTTTAATGCAGAGAATTAAGCCCACCTGGGACTGTTTACCGGAGTGCTGGCTGTATTCATCAACAGCACTTTCGCAGTTACCCCACTGTTTTGCCAATCTTACTTTCTTTTTATCTGTGTATCCTCTTTGATATAGGATCATCCTAACTGGATGACACCTATCTATTCCAACCCTTTGCTATTTCAGCTTATAGGGTAGTTGCATAGTTTTGCCATATGCTTCTGATTGCAGGGCAGTCATGCTTCATGTTCAGCGTGGTCCTACACTGATGGCCTGGGTTCTGGGATGACGATCACGAATCAGCCCATACAAATTCCAGCCACTGTAGTGTTTGCATGCACATGGGAGTCCCTGAGCAAGGCATGGGGAAGGGGCTCATCCAAAGCTCTGGACTGTGATTACAGGAAAGAAAAGTTGTGCAGCCAACAGTAGGTGAACGTCTGCAGAGTTTGCAGCTACCCTGAGAAGCCATATCATACACTTGCTGTAGATAGATGACCCAGCTCAGATGCTGTATATCTTGAAGCTCACCTCTGACAACGTGCCACTACCAAAACAAGCCTAGAGAAGGCTGCTCCTGGCGTCGCCTTGTGGAATTACAAGTGTCTGTCCCATATCTTCTAGGCTTTTGCCCCATGTTTCTGTCCCCTCCTCCCACTACTTGTTCAAAAAGACATTTACACTGAAGTGTACAAAGCCCTCCTTTTCCTGTTCTTCTTGGAAACATTCAAAAAGCTTTTTTATCCCATTATGTTTTTTCTTACTACAGTGTTTGAATCTTCTTGGCCTCCTGGCCACTTATCCAGTGAGCTGCTTTCCAGTTTCCCAATATGGCTGGCAGTACCACTTATGGGGAGTGGTACAAGGTGAAGGAAAGCATTTTCAACATAACAGAAGAGGAGAAAAATTAAATATTAAAATATTTTATCCAGCTCTCAGGTTCTTTAACATGATCAGCTTTGAGCCAACAGAAGATACTATGTACACCTGCCAAGTCACATACTCTTCCAAAAAAGAAATATTAAAGGCGCTTAAAAAAATTAATTCCCTTTTGAGTTATTAAACAATTCTATTTATTTTTCAGTGCACTTTATGTTACTCCTAAGGTGTGATTAAAGAAAATTTAAACCCAAAATGGAGCTATAATCTGCACAAAAAATGCATGGCAATGAATCTCATTCATCAGCCAAACACTTATGTTTCCCTACCTTTTCTTTGCCATCTGCTATTTGTTTTCCCAATTTACACATTTAAACAGAATCTGTCTCTGTCTTTGTGGACACATTTTAAGGTACCACTTCTATAAAGCAGTGACAGAATGTACACAAAATTACCCACAATATTTTTACAGAGACCATCAATATTCAAATATTGGCAGCATGTCCAGTCTCTGAAGGAGAAAAGGGGTAGAGTTTGTGGCTTAAGATATTAATTTTTTTTTTTGCACCTTCCAAGTGACTACAATAAATGCCTGTGTGGAAAGAAAGGAGGGGAAAAATATCTGGAAAACAGAAGCAATGGAAGTCCACGGTGAGTCACTTCACTTGGACCTATTGAGGCTTCTTGTGTGAGAATCATACTCTAACTTGTGTATTTGGTGTACCTTTATATTCTACTATTTTATGACTCAAATCCTTCACTGCAATTTGTTCAAGTCTTATTCCTGACTGTATGCGTGGGATTCATCTCACTTAAATTCTGATGCCTATGATAGAAATGTCCATCTACGAGGTAGCTACTCTTGGCTCCTTTTTCAGTCAACAGAGTTAAATAGCTATTTCTAGGACATGATTTATCCAGTATATTGTTGATATTTACTTCAAGACAACATGAATTGTGTCCTACATCTGACTACTGATAACAGAGGGAGGCCAGGATGACTGTCTCTGATGGGACATTGGCATGGTTGCAATGATCCCCAATTGTCACAGAACAGAAAAGACGAGAGTGGGTAACAGAATATGGCCTTAAACTCTTTCAAACAGAAAGAGACTCAGAATTGACTCTTATACAGATAATTAACACTACAGGAACCCTGGCGGGTATGTAATTTACCCTTCAGAAACATTTATTTTTTTGCTCAAAGATTTTATAAATGCATCCTCCAATCCCGATATTGAGTTGTTCCATCTGTCTTCCTTCTCTGTGTTTCAAGAGTAACAAGAAAACACTCTACAGGAAAGAGAAAGGATAAGAAAAGAGTGGATATTCTATCCAAGGGAGCTATTGACAGAAGATGCTTAAAAGACTAATACGCTTGATCTAGTCAAGATTTCTGATGAAGGGTACAATACCAGGGGACGAAGCTTAACCATTTTCTCAGGTCTTCTACAATATAACAGCTGTAGCAATTAATAGTAATGACAAAGTGCCAACATTTTGAATATTAAATGATAGTGTTCTTGTGTGGCTACATAACTTGCACACCTTCAGAACTGTTATTCTTCATATATTTGATGCTACTCTATGACAATATTTCAGACCTTTAGAGAATTTGGCAAATTTGGGATAAATACTAGAATACTGGAAAAGTGTAAGCATCATCCCTAGCTTCAAAAGGAGAAG
>VXAV01004858.1:125009-153904 GCA_013399715.1 Alectura lathami
GGAAAAAACACATCTTAAAGAATTCCTTAGAATCAAGTAGCCCTTAGCCCATAGCACTGTGGGAGGGAGGAGACATTCCAGAGGCAGCAAATCTAAGAAAATTTTGCACAGGAGTCATATTTCTTCAGCCGAGTGCATGAGTTACTACATGGCAGTAACTCAAGTAATTAGGCATTGGGAAAGAGAGTGGAGATGTAGGAGCTATGTCATCATACGCAAGTGTCTGGGGTAGGCATCCAGGAGAAAGAATCTTTCAGTACATCCCTCTGCGTGTGAGTCTCACTGCAGGACACTGACTTCGATGAAAGCTCTGTTGTTATCACCTATGGACTTCCCCATGCAAAATCTATTAGAAGATGCAACATGTGCATGCAAAACATACAGTATTATAGATAAGGGACCCCAGAGCATGCAGCAGCCTCTTAGTTTGGAGGAAAATTGTGACCTCATCTCCACCAAAAATTTCTATCATTTCCTCAAAATAAATGCAAAACTTTTCTTCAAGTTATGAAACAAATGTAGATGTAGAATCAGAAATCTGACTGGCTTATTAAATGGCTTTCTTTTACCAAAGCATTTCTTCAACTGTAGCCTTGTATATTAGTGTGTGAATGTATATACATGTATATAAATCATGTTCAGAATAAACTTCATGTTTCTAGCATGAGCATCAGTAACTTAGAGGACCATTGTATAACAGAATTGTAACATATTATGTAAAGTGCGGGACATATGTGTAGTCTTATGCCTTTGAATGTTTCTATAAAATAGAAAAGAAATAATTTTATAAATAATTTCTAGATTATGGCCATCCAGTCAGATTAACTGCAGTGGGATGAGAGTTTCCAAACCTCTTCAACATTCAGTAAATTCAACGGGAAAGCTGATTTTGATAGCAATGGACGTCTCCCATATTTGAGGGAGATGAAGTGTACACATGGAGGATGGAGGAACAAAAGATTTGTTTTTCAATTTAAATACAGTAATAATGTGCAAAATTCTGAGCACTCTGCTTCTTTCATTCAGAAACTAATATTTTGAGATAAAGAGTTAGGTCCCTAACTACTGAGCTCAGTTTATTTTAATAAGATTTTACCTGTTATGCTACCTGAAATGTATGCAAGGTTGGAAAAAAAAATTATCTGTTTGGAATTCAAACGTGAATGTTCCAAAAAAACTCCAGTGCATCAACCCAAAACAAACAACTCATCAAATCCCATAAACATGGCATGATCCCAATAATGAAAAATGAGCTTAACAACAGTCCATAATTAGCATGGGAATGACAGACGTATTCTTAACCCTTCGGAACATATGGGTAATTATTGAAGAGCTATGACAGTAATGCATCAACAAGCCTATTTGTCTTACTGTAGTTCTACATTCTGGCTGCCTCTCAATGGATCTTAACATGCCATTCAGTAATTTGGTGAAAATCTCATCACCTAAGAGAAATGATAAGAATCCTCCCATAATAAGAAGGAAAATTAAAAGAAACATCACTTAAAAGAAGTGTTCAGATTCTAGATAAGCATTCTAAATCATCTTACGCTTCCAACCTGCAATCCCTCCAACCTTACCAATTGCTAATAGGAATCTTCATATTTCTGCAACAATAGGTATTTTCCTAAAATTCTATAATTAAAAAGGAGAGAAGAAGAAAGAAATCAAATTTGTAAAAAATAGGTCAAAGTCAGATGACTGCGGAGTCCATCAAGAGCCTTAAAATTCTAATCACATTGTCCTAAAAGCATTCAGATTCCAAAAATGAAAGTAATTGTTAATACCTTGAAGGAACAAGAAACCTCATTGATAAGGGTGTTGCATAGAAAGATAAATGATAAATAAAGGAAGCCAATTTTAGAAGGTCCTAATGCACTAACAAAAATAGCAGCTAGTAGAAAAGCACAGCCACTATCACTACGTATTTAGAAAAGGAAAAGTAGTGTACAGGAGAAAGAAGAGTCAATTATTTGTTATAGTTATAATAATCTTACTCTACCATGAACACTCAAATTTCTATTTGTACTTCACATCTATGCTGTTTGTCTGCAATTGTATCAGAAGTCAGAGATGAAACTGGATGCTAGAAGTGGAATGCCTAAGTCTAATTAACCCAGCTTTTCACCCTGCAACCTCCTTCCCACAATCAGTAAAGCCTGAAAATGAATTGCAGTTTGACTTTCATTTTAGCTAGATAGAACTGGAGGTGAGGATTGAGGGGGAGTGAAAAGAGAGGGAGAAAAAGGGGATAATATTCACCTTTACATTGAACTGCCTCTCCTAGTCTAAGTTATATAGCAGACGAAAAGACAGGAGTGAGACAACATCAATCATCCTTATGGATCTGTACTTTTTATTCATTGTTCTATTGATCTCTTTCAGCATTATTTCATAGATAGATTGCAATAAAAGTCATTTCTTATTATGTCTCCATTTTAACTCATAAAGCATATGACACAATAGTTTTTGAATGAAGGACAGGTTCCCCAAGGGAAAGAACAAAGTCCTGGTTAAATGCACAGCTTTATTGATCTCTCCTTCAATAATAATGATTAAAATCTATTGCCTTAAAAATTATGGCCTTAATAAATTATTTAGCTCTCTTTCCCCCGTCTACATCCCAACTGGATGCACTCCAAAAAAAGAAAAGTTCAATCATAAAGTGCTGAAAATACTATCTTCTTCATGCAGTGAACCATGACAATGTTAAAAACACACTAAATAACAGCATCTTGCAGACAAGAAATACTTTGGCCCAAAGCCCAGCTGACCACCAACTGGGGAAAGAAAACAACAAATGTATTGGAAAGGAGGGGAAGAGATTTTGTCACCTCTTCACATTTTTTTAGTAAAAATTAAGGGCACAGTTTTCCCTAGAGACATGTCTGCTTTTGCAATGGAGCAATGAGAACTGTCCCTGTAATTTTACCTCTCCCTTCTGGATGAGAATACATCCCCTGTGGGTTATGCTGGAAGCTTAAACTCATCTATCAAGTGTCTTCACCCCAAATCTTAGAAATCTTTCACTGTTAATGCTTTTTCTAGGTAGGATTGCTCCTTGAATACCCAGTCTTGAAGCAAAGATTTCCAGGACAGGACATTCACAGAAGTAAAGCTGGCAAAGGATACAGTTCATTGTTTAGCTTACAATCTTGTTGTTTAATTTTAATTTATTAAAAATTTCAGGTTGATGTTTTGTTCAAAGTTCCCAAAAAAATTAATATATGTTGTATATTAAAAAAGAATTAAATATAAGACTCAGAATGTAATCCTCCATACTCAGTACACTTATACATACATTGACTCCGTTTGAATGAAAACTTGATGAAATAGTAGAGAGACCATCATAAAATATATAATAGTTATAGACAATGACAATGCATTAAAATAACAAATATTTCATATAAGCACTCTCAAATTAACCTTTATGCCACAAATATAGTGCATAATTATGTATCTGAATTGCTAAGGAAACACTTGTCTATCAAGATGACACTGGCTGTGGATAGGAGTGGATAGAGGTGTCAGTCACTTAAAATGAGATTAATGATTTAAACAATAAACATTTCACATTAACTTACCGCAAAGGTCAAAAGAATCATATAAGCAACCATTTTTCTTTTGTGATTATTATTTATCTTGTTTTCAGTCAAGGACAATGCCTTAAAAGCATGTATGCCTGGACTGATATAACCTGATCATTAATTTTTTTAGCCAAGAACAGTTTTCTTTGAAAGAAGTTACCTAGACTTGTTGAAAAAAAAATCAGCTGGAGTATTTGGTATATTAACCAGATAAGATGGTATTCAAACAAACTACTATAAGAAAAGTTAGTTAGTGGATTTGGGAAGCTGTCAAATGTGTGTATAGTTCTACACTTCAAGCATCAAATAAATCCACAAGGAAAATTTATCTTTTCATTGATTAGGACACTCAGTAGCCATCCTTTCAGCTCTGCTCTAAAATAAAATCATATGAATCTTAAAGCAAGAATGCATGCAGTTTTAAATTCCTCCTTTAGAAACAATCTCAACACCTTTCAGATATTAAAATCAACATTCCATAAATAACTGCTATATGTATATGAATTGCACTTAGTAGTGGAGAATTTAACTTTTACATCCACAGCCCTTTACAATGTGAATATATGCTGCCGGTTCAACTGACTTTTAGGTCTTCCAGAACTGATCTCATCTTGTAACAGACACTTCTAAAATACCACAGGTGGGCACAAAATAGAGGGCCAGGTCTAATTCTGTATAGTACATTCTTCTAGCTAAATGCAGATATTATATGATTGATACAATCATGCTAGTCATGTTCTATTCATTTTCCCAAACACCTTCCAGTTTTCCCTTATAATTGCCAGCTTACATTGAAATGAAATGTGCTGCAGCTGGTCCTATGGTGCTTTCCATCTTCATTTCTCCTCCTGGTGAAGACTACCAAGGAGAAACAATGACTTTCTACATTTACAATGACAAAAGCTATATGGAAAAAAACTGTCTCAATATAGTTGTTCTCTGAAAATGCAGAAAAGAATTTGCAGATGTTCTCCCATGTTCTGATCAGGCAGGACTGAATGTCTTTGAAATGCTATTGTTACTGGATTTTTTTGTGACAGTCTTTCATTCAGAGTAGGAGGAAGAAAACCTATGATTGTCAGATACTATAGAAATCCTAATTAATCAGGGGGTGGATTATATATACCTTATATTTTAAGATGTGAAATTCTTGCCTTTCCTAGAACAAACAACAGCTTCAGTATAGGATTCAAAAAAAAAAGAAAGCTTAGCCATCAAAGCAATGAGGATCCATTTTTACAGAAATGAATCCTCTCCTTTTAACATGAAATTAGATTCATTTATGGATAGGAATATAGGATGTGATAACAGAGAAGTGAATGTGTTGACTGGTACGGTTTCTTCACTAAAAACATAATCTCTGTTATTGGCTCTGGAACATACCTATCACATATTTTTGCTGCAGCAACAAAAAGGTTTATTTATTATCAATCAGGGCAAATTCAAATATTCTCAAGCCCTGGATTAGTTATTCAGTGAAATTTCATATTTACTTAGAAAAAGATACCAACATATCTGCACTCAGTTAGAAGCAACCCTTAAAATGAAGATTTTTGAGTATGAATTCAGTATGGCAAGACTGTTGTGTGGATCCTCTATAGTGAAAATAATAACGCTACAGACCTGGGTACTGTACATCTGTTTTTATGTCCACTATTCAATATTAGCACATCCCCTAGAATGTTCTTTCAAACTCAGTTCTAAAATGCATAAAACGACATTTAGGTATTCTGAGCACTGAAAGAAAAAAATACTGTCATGCGGAGATGCTGGCTGGGGGATTCCTCAGGGAGAGTGTGTAATTATCCAGAGCGAAAAGCAGGATAGGAAGATATTGACAGACCAGGACTTATTGAATTTAGGAGTAACTGGGCAGGCACTGATATTGACTCTCAGTAAAGTCTTCACTCAGGGCAAAATTTAATCTGTGAGAAAAACAGTCTTAATGTATAGGCACAGGATTTAATTGTTTGCCAAACAGAAAACCTCAAGGAAGAAGAAATAAAGTGAACATTTTACGCCTTTCTGAATAAGCATAAATTCAAGGCTTGAGTCACTGTATGTTATTCCTTATTTCTACGTATATTTATCTCTCTCTTTCTCAGATGCACACCTTCTCAGTATGTGTTCTTCTGCCTAGAAATTAGACCATAGAATTGCAAATCAGACTCTGACTTCCACATGAAATCTAGCAGCTCACTTGGAGTAAACAGTTTATATTTTGCATACATTTGTTTCTAAGATAAAAGATTTAGTAAACCAATATTGTAACACCGAAATAACTATCAGGTTTCAGCTCTTTTGACCAGTAAAATTCAAAGCATTTTACAAGGAGACACTGGTTATCCCATCTTACATACTGGAAAAGAGAGCAAATAAAAGCAAAGTTGCCTTGTTCTTCCTACAGGCTCACGATCGTTCTAAGAATGGAGAAAATACCTTCTAACCCAACTCTACAGGCATTTCAGCTTCCCAGAATGAAAGGACTAAGCTTCAGAAGTGTGTTTATTCTAAAGCCAAGCCACATGTGACAATAAAATTTGAAACTAGAGATTTATGCATGACATATGGTATTACAGAATGCTTGCTAAACTGAGTGATCATGATCATTAATGCAATTTTTTGACAACTAGAAAATCCTAAAATTTTAACTTTGCCTGTGTGTAATTGGCATGCACTACCTAGGAGAAATAGGACCAGAATCCATCATTCTTAGTATATGTTTTCTTTATATTTTCAAAGGGGAGAATTAAGTGCCCAAATGCTAAGTGGAGGCACACGTAGTTTGAGAGAACACCTAAGAAGGTATTCCTTCCAAATGCCATCTTCCTGTTATATATTAGCTCTAAAGCAAAAAGCAGAAGACATCCCTGAAACAGAATGTTAGCTTCTGAGGATCTCATCCTTAGCCATACCATCTTCTTCATTCACATCACAGAGAATTTAGCTGACCATGGAAATAAGTGTCTGAGTAAGATACAAGACCTCAGTGCCTAGGACTCTTCATAACTGTGAGTTAAAACAATTGTTTATGTGTTGTATAAGAAAGCTGAAAAAAGACAAAGCCTCAGATGATACGATATGCACAAATACAGGTTGGGCATTGAATGGCTTGAGAGAAGGTCAAGGGAGGTGACCCTGCCCCTCTGCTCTGCGCTGGTGAGACCCCACCTGGAGTGCTGCGTCCAGATGGGGAGTGCTCAGCACAGGAGGGACATGGAGCTGTTGGAGCGCGTCCAGAGGAGGGCCACGAAAATGATCCAAGGGATGGAACACCTCCCCTGTGAGGACAGGCTGAGAGAGCTGGGGCTGTTCAGCCTGGAGAAGAGAAGGCTCCGGGGAGACCTGAGAGCAGGCTTTCAATATCTAAAAGGGGGCTACAAGAAAGAAGGGGACAGACTCTTTAGCAGGGTCTGTTGTGATAGGACTGGGGGAAAGGGTTTCAGATTGAGAGAGAGGAGATTTAGACTGGACAGAAGGAAACAGTTTTTTACAATAAGGGTGGTGAAGCAGAGGCACAGGTTGCACAGAGAGGTGGTGGCTGCCTCGTCCCTGGAGACCTTCAAGGCCAGGCTGGACAGGGCTCTGAGCAACCTGATCCAGCTGTAGGTGTCCCTGTGCACTGCAGAGGAGTTGGACTAGATGGCCCTTAAAGGTCCCTTCCAATTTGGATGGTTGTATGATTCTATGACTCTATGATTCAGACAGTTTAAAAATAGAAAGTTTTTACAGAAATAACATCAGCCCGAGGAATCAAACTTACAGCAGGTTGAAAATCGGGCACTGAAAAGACAACAATGGTGTTTAAAGTTTTAACTTATATAGTTATGTTAGACAGTTTGAAAACATTTACGAAGATAAACACTACTCTATTTTAAAACAAATGGCTTTTCTTTCTGTCTTCTATAATGATCTGGAATTTGCATAGAAACCAAAATATGGTATCAGCACTCCTGATTTTTCAGTAACATCAGTCTAAATCGGTCCTATGATTCTACAATTATGAATCTGCTCTTGCAGCCCAGAAGGCCAACTGCCTCCTGGGCTGCATCAAAAGAAGCGTGACCAGCAGGGCGAGGGGGGTGATCCTGCCCCTCTACCCTGAGACCCCACCTGGAGTGCTGCGTCCAGTTCCGGGGCCCCCAACAGAAGCAGGATATTGAGCTGTTGGAGGGGGTCCAGAGGAGGGCCACAAAGATGATCAGAGTTGGGGTTCTCCAGGCTCTCCATCCGGAGCCTGGAGAAGAGAAGGCTCCGGGGGAACCCGATAGCAGCCTTCCAGTACCTGAAGGGGGCCTACAGGAGAGCCGGGAGGGGACTCTTTAGAAGGGCATGTAGCAATAGGACAAGGGGTAATGGCCACAAACTGGAAGAGGGGAGATTTAGGCTGGATAGTAGGAAGAAATTCTTTACTGTGAGGGTGGTGAGACACTGGAACAGGTTGCCCAGAGAGGCTGTGGATGCCCCCTCCCTGGAAGTGTTCAAGGCCAGGCTGGATGGGGCTCTGAGCAACCTGGTCTGGTGGGAGGTGTCCCTGCCCATGGCAGGGGGGTTGGAACTAGATGATCTCTAAAGCCCCTTCCAACCCAAACCATTCTATGATTCTATAGTTCTATGATTCTATGATGAAGAACATTAGTTAAAGAATCATAAGAATTGTAAGAATCATAAGAACCATGGTTAGAACCAGAAATATTTTCATACTTATGGGTTTAGAGTTGTATCACCAAGCTGTTGGACTAGCCTTTTTTTTTTTTTTTTTACAGATTATTTCAAGAAATAGGAAATAATCAATAAGGTTCCAAAGTCATCTATCTTGATAACAAAAACAGAGCATAAAATATGATTCTGTGATTCTGTGATACATTATTGCAGTTTAGAAATGCAAAGTGAGATGTTATTAAGAATTGGCTAATTATTCTGGATTTATTATGGAGATCTATGTTAGTTATGATCAAGAACAAAGCCCTATTAAGTGTCCAGGAAATTCAGCTTGTGACTAGGAAACCTTGTAAGCTGTTTATTAAAAGAATGTTTATTCATAAAAACATAATATTTATCCATGAATTCTTAACATAGCAAAAACCTAATTTCAAGAAGGAAAAAAAATATATGTGGCAATAAATTTAATAAATGTTAAAAACACGATGAAAAAGTTATTTTGTAGTAACTAAGTATAGCAGGCTTCCAAGACAACAACGTGTTACGTTTGTTGGGGTTTCATTTGACTAAAGTAGAACTTTATGAAAATAATTTTTAATATAAATATGGAGAGCAATAATGGCATGCACAGAACACCGTCATCCAAACACTTGTCCTCTTAGCTGCATCATTACAAGAAATAGCTGTACGGGACTGCAAGGAACAGAAGTGGTTCAGTGAAGAAGTTTAATCTTTACTCTAGAGACTGATAAAAAGATCTGGAAGACTTGACCAAACAGTTTATGATGACTCAGAGAAATATTCAAAGTGACCACCTTAACCAGTCTTTACAGTCTAGTAAACGAGGTAATTTGGTGTGATAACACAGCGTAGTGGCAAGTCTACAGTTAATAAGTGGAAATATTTATTGATACTTATTGATGCTGAGAATTTGTTCACCTTGGGACTTTGCCATTTAGGCTGGTCAGAGACAGCTACTGCATATGTATTGAAAATATGGTAGCTGAAGAAATGTGAACAAAATGTTTGTTTTATACATTTACTGAATGAAACTTCAGGCACAGATGGATGCCCATGGGATTCAGGAAGAGTGTGTTCTTTCATAATACTCCTACTTCTTTCGCTGCACGTTCTTCAATGAGTCTTCAAAATAAGAGCGAAACAGTGATGCCAAAAGTTGATATCCTAACTGCAGTAATTTCTAGTAATATGATTCAGGTCTTGTTAGATATACTACCGAATGCCTGAGCTAAAAGCTGTGGATTTGAATAGCTTTAAATCATATGCCTCTGCCACTGATGTTCCAGATGTAGCGGAGTGGCACCTCTCTACCTTTCCTACATTAGAAAATTGAAGACATTTGGGATTACTGGGCATATAGAGGAGGCTTGAATTTAGCAATGTTCAGTTGTAACAGGGAGTGACTAAGAGAAGGAAGCAGCTTTCATTAGAAAATATAATTAGATTTTAAAGTTGAAAACTGTGAAAATACTTAAAAGTATGAACAAACTTTATCCTAACAAGTTCTGTATTCAGTCATTGGTTAATTACATCCGTGGAGATATTTAAGTAGAATGTTGACTCTCTTTAACAGTGCAGTTGTTCCAGGAGTCATATTTATACTAAAAACACCCTTTTTACTCTTGATGTAACCCTTTTTTTTGGAAAATATTTTCATACTCATACTCTATATCGATCCAGAGAAGTGACCAGATAGATGTATTGCTTTCCTTTTATGCACATAAATAATCTCTCTTAGAATAATTGCAAATTAGATATTAATGCTATTTTTATCTTAGAGAGTCAACAGCATCCTGTAAACAAATTTAAATCCTGCAAACTAATAGTGTGTTTAATAGAAATAATCATTTTTAATAATGGGTATGACTTGCAATTTGGATTTCAGAGTAATAATTTGTTCTTGTTTTGTGGGACAGTACTTTATTGCTTAGTAACATTTGCTGTAATCATTTCTGTTTATGAGGAATATAGAGAATATAAGTAAACTGAAAAGAGACTTTACAGCTACAAACACAACAGCCTGTGGCATCTCTAAAAGACTAATTTAGCTTGCTCCATCCAAATGTAACCTTCCAAAGAAATTCTGTTCATGTTCCTTTCCTGGATAGACTTCACTTGCCTGATAATTTAAACAGTGGCAATGCCAGATCATTTGCAATTCAATATCTTAGGTCTGAGCCACATTAGTTTGTTTTGTATGATTTGTGTACTACAAGTACAATCATGGATTTACCATCCAAGCAGAGGCTGGAAGGTTTGGGAGCATTTGCTTCTATTCACGTTGGGGAGATGGAGTGTTGGTTTGTTGGCTTTTCATATGTTTCTAAGATTTTATTATTTGAGCTGTGGTTCTCCAAACAGAACTTTGGCACTGATATTTGGCTACACCAAAGTAAGGACCATGGAGGGTGATGCCATGAAGCATCTCCGGATGCAAAGCCTTGAAATTTTCACCTGAATAAATAATAAATAATTCCAATCATTTTCTTTTTCTTTCTTTCTTTCTTTCTTTTCTTTCTTTCTTTTCTTTCTTTCTTTCTTTCTTTCTTTCTTTCTTTCTTTCTTTCTTTCTTTCTTTCTTTCTTTCTTTCTTTCTTTCTTTCTTTCTTTCTCTTTCTTTTTTTTTTTTTTCTAGCTGAAACTAAGATAGCATTAAGTTAAATCGGAAGGTCAGCTTCTGCTAGTCATAAGCATGGAAACAGCTCTCCTATCACAAGCACTGCAGGATATATTTAGCAATTAGTCATCAAATAATTTGTATCGTCTCTGTCACAATGTGACACCTTTCTCTAAAAATAATAATAAAAAAAAAAAACAACTCACATTCTGTCAGCTCTGGCTTACTTAGCTCTAAAGTATCTATACCCAATTTCTCTGCCCAACATAAAAACCAGAGGGACTATGCAAGATGTTAGTTTTTTCTAATGTGTGGGTAAATGGACACATGGGAAACTTGCATGATCAGGGGTTGGACCAGACAGCGTCCAGAGGCCCCTTCCAACCTCAGCCATTCTGTGGTTCCGTGATTCTGTGCATGACAACTTTCACTCTTCTTCCAGTATGCTCTACTCAGAAAATATGCATCATTTGACTATTGTTTGCTGGCTTTATTCTTTCCTTATCTACTGCCTTAGACGTTTCTGTGCTGCAAGGTCTAAATATGCTCTGAGCGTGTCATAGAGGTGCTTTTAGCGTTTTCTTTTTACAGAGGAACGTTAGAATTAGGGATTTTAATGAAACGTGACCAAATATCAATCTTTTCTGGTTTTCAGCCTATATTTACATTTTTATTTTTCAGCAAATGTAGAATTTTTGCAGCATAACTTCTGTTCAGAGAACTATACTGACAGCCTTTAGATGCAGCTGGTAGTACATCACCAACACAGACCCAGAATATCAGACAGGGTAGAGGAAGAGGAAGACTGTCATTGTAATAGCTAACTTTGATTGATTAAAAAAAAAAAAAAAAAATGTTCAGAAATCCCTGAAAAATTTTCTTCATTTAGGAACAGAAACCAGCTCTTTAGATTGAAATCTCCTCTTCTACTTTTCTTTCCTTCTTTCACTACATGTCTTTTTACCACTGAATAAATAAAACAGGGATTCTGTAAAGAAAAGCCTTGCCTGATCAACTAAGCTCATCTTCAAAGCAGATAAATCAAACAGTGCTAGGACAAAGCAAAAGGAGTACAACAATTTTTTATCTCATACTGCAAATACCCAGTAAGTCTGAAATGAGGGTATAGTTGCACATCCAAGTTAAAGCAAGTTAGCATAACACAATACCAAGCCACATAGCAGCTCTCTGCCTGGGATATTTTCCCAGATGAAAAATAACATGACTGTCCTAAAACTTTTGCATGGCAAATTGGGCCAGCCCAAATCACTTCATATTTGTCCAGGGCTAATGCCATAAGCAGAGACTATAGCTGACTTGAGCAAGTGTCTAAGCTGGTTGCACAAGACATTTTGAGTATTGCACATCTTCACATTTGAGGGCTTGATGTTTTTCTGAATAGACATAAACATTGATTTTTTATATGCACACTTACTCATTTCATTACTGCTAATCAAATGGCAACACTTACCAGAAGCAAAGCAAATTGAATGCAATTTGAGAACTCATCTATTTTTACTCCACTCAGACCAAATCAGCCCACTGAGAGTTGCAGTAATAGTATGGATAATTACCATTGTGAATGTTATATTTGTTTCTTTATGAGACTTTAATGTTATTAGTTTCTTCCCTTTTTTTTTCGCTGTTGATATTTTAATATGAATTATTTAGTCAAAAATACTTCAGCGAATCTGTGAGAGTAAAGGAATTGTAATCTACCCACCCACGTTGTACTTATTTCTTGTTTATTAGTTATGACTGAAATTGTTAATACAGATTATCATGCTGTGAAGGAGAATGACTGACGTTGCAGTAGCATCTCTAGACACTGGAAAGCTCTTAGTGCCATATGGAAGTTGGATCCAACCTCAGAAGAACCACTAGAGCAAAGTATGAAGCCAAGATCAATTAACTGTGTATGTCACAAGACTTTCACCAGTAACAGTTGTTTGCATTTATTTTATTTTCCAGGGTTTCTGGTGCTGACATACCTTCAGTCAGGAAAAGTTTGGTGTATACTCTAGACACACTTTAAAGGAGCTCATCGTATCCCCCAAAATATCCACAGTTAAAAAGATGTTGAGGAATTGTTCATAGTATTTTTGCAAACAAAGTTCAATTATATGCTGAGATCACATGTGTTCACAGCTTCTGGTCTGGGATATGATTGAAACATAGGGAAGCATAACTGAGACACTAACAAAAGTGTTTATTAGGTCAGATATTTACTTCTATGCTGAAAGATCTTGTTTGGCTGCTATTATTTCTGTTTAGCAAAGGTTTTAAGTTTGAATGCAATTATAAGGCTGAACATTAAATTATATAATTTAAGTTCCACTTCACAGGTCTCTAGAATAGTGCATATTGAAATTTAGGAAAAAAGACCACCATTGACTTAAAGTGCATTCTGCCATCTTATCAATTTACATAAGATTTGGGAATAAGTTCATATGTTGTTAGAATTAGTGATTCTCCTTTTGAGAAAAGAACCTACTGAGAAGGAGTGGATGACATATACTTCAGGCTCTGCCATCTTTCAAATTTCAGTCATTTCAAATTTAATTGCTCAAATGGGTGTATTTTGTTGAAAAACTAACACTACTGTTTTAAAATGTATAAAAATACCTGAAGAACTTATATTCACTCCTGCAAACATAAGTGAATGATGTAATCTCCATTGAATTTGAATTAATTTGTTCTATCTGGAAAAGATTTTGAGCTGGCAGGATAATTTTTAAGTTTAAAATTATTTTCTCTTATTTTTTGTTAATCTTTAGAGATTTGTGACATCACATTTCACTATGACTCTTGCGATACTGAAAGGAAGGCTTGAAGAATCTAGGATCTTATGTATGGGGAATGTATGTCCCTTCAGTACCAGCAAAATAAATTTTAGTGGATATTATAAAGACACCAAAATGAAGAGTTTCTGCTGCATACTAAACAAACAAGCAAACAAGGAAAAGCAATGAACCAACCAAAAACAAGGAAAACCTTCTTGAATGTGTAATAGCAATAATATCAACATAAAAACAATAATGTGAAAGAAAAGCATATTTTTTACATGTTCACATTATATTTTAAGGGATCAACCATTAACTTCTAGCCACATAGAGAACACCAATAGTTTCATATGGTAACAACAGCAGTAATAAAGTGGAATGATTTTAGTTAGAAGATGAGACACTCTTTTCCAAGAACATAACTGGACATATCCATAAATGATAAAATTCTCCCGAGGAGAGGAGAGGAGANAGGCAAAGCAAGATATGGAAGCTGAATGAAAAAAATCGTTAATAAAAGTGAAAGAGAAATATAAATGCAAACCAAGACTTGTAATTCAAACCAAGTTTATATTCTATAAGGGAGAAACAAGTCTGTTATATCTGTTATAAATCTGCAGTTGATCTCTGTAGGAGCTGGTCAGATGCTATAGTCAAAGCAAGCAACACAAATCCCTAAGAGAGGTTACTTGCAGTCAGCCCTGCCAAGCCCTGCATGGATCATTTTCACTTCCACAGCAAAGCTCTGATGCTTCCAGTCACTGCTCCAAATGTTCCTCTTTTTTTCACATGATCATATAAATAGTACTATTCACAGGAGTTCATTTAAATAAGCAAAACTCTCACAGCATTGAAGCCTAAAACAGCTTTCATTGAGGATGCTGCCACAGGGTCCCATAACATCTCATATATAGTAACAGCTTTGTTATGGTTTCAGTACTGTTCTCTGTTCTACTATTGACCCTGAAAATTATTCCAGTTCCTTGATATCTGCAGCTGGATGATATGTGTAGATTTAATGATATAGGTCATTCTTAGCCAAAAACACATTATTGGCTCCCCATTAGAAGTCTTTCCCCACTGTATTTCTTTCCTGTTTATTCCACTGCTGCCTTCTTTTCTGATTTTACTGCTCTTCTTGTGGCTTCTAAAGGTAAGGGGACCATCTGCAATAAGAAAGCTTGAAGCATAAGTATATTGAAATAGCTAATCACTGCCTTGGCACAGAAGCCCACTAACCTATCAATGTACTGATCTGGAATGATAGGAGTGCATTTTAGGTAGCCTGTGATTTTATTACCACATTCCTTAACAGCTAGTTATGTGGTATCATAAAAAACCCATCCAACAAATTTCAGTGAAATGCATTATAATGAGGCCAATAATCATATGAAGTATAAGTGTGTTATGGGTAGTATTTATTTGATTTTTACAGCTTGGAAACAGGAAAAATGGTATGGAAGCCACAAAAATGAAAAGGAGACTTTGATGTCTCATCAGTTATGTAAAGATAAAATGTAAATTCCCATTCATATGGAAAAAAAAAAAAAAATCAAACATAACAGAGATCATTCTGTCAGTCTATTTTATCTGCAGAAATAATTTTAAAGTGTTGTTTAACCATCACATGCAAGTTGATGCCAGGTCTGTGATGCAGATAAAATTACTGCTTATACTGAAAGAAAGAAAAGAAAGGGAAGAGTGGAAAAAGAATGGAAGAAAACGGTCTTGCAGTTCACACTTCCGTAATTGCATAAAGCTTACTTATTACATAACTTAACTTCAAGAGATTTAACCACTATTATCAATTTTTTTTGATGGAAAAACAAAAGGCTGCATGAACTACAAACCTTCCTGGATCAGTCTTATCTTTTGGATATTATCATTTATTTGATTCAGATAGTAAGAGAAAATTACATTTTCCTTTCACAATTATTTTCTATTCACTTTGATGCTGGGTTTATTATTTCACAGATTCTTTAATAATTTGAATTAAAGGAGGGACAACAGTAAGTATGATTCTAACTCTAATGACAAATAATAACGTGCTTCCTCTTAGCTCAGTTAATATGAATAACCATTTAAAGGATTAGGAAAATCTCTTCTTGAAATCATTGCCCTGATTAGCATGCCATTAATTCATACACAATTTGAAAAATAAAATAAGCATAAATTCTTGGTCAAAAGAAAAGCCTACATTTATGCATAATAATGAAAGAAATAATTGACAGCTGCAGCAGTCAGGTTTATTTACTAAATTCATAGATTATAAAACTCATATGACCTTAGCTACTTTATCTCTAATAGTCCTGTAGTCTTTTATCATGAAAGATTTTTCACTCAGAAAGTCCTTCAGCATATAACACATTGAATTTCACAGTTTTTAAGCCTGAAGATCTATTTTAGTGAAAGGTCTTGCAGACTGCAATAGTGGTTTTGTTACAAGAAATGGACAATGCCTAGTGTGATGGGACACTGATCTCCAGCTGCAAGCTGCAAGTACTGTTATAACTGAGGTCAAGAATAATTTGTTTTGTGTTAAAACAAATTTTGGTAGGATATGTACTAGCAAAGATGACAAAATGACTGATTGTGGAGATAGTGAAAATAAAATGTATTCCAGGTGGTTACAAAAACATACAAAAACATACAAAAACATAGAAGCAAACATAGTTTGATTTCTCTTTTTGATAAAACTGAAAGTCTCTTGTGTGATTCATGTATTATCTTTTCCAGAGCTGAAAACCTCTTCTTCAGTAGTGCAGTTAGATAGAAAAACTGTATGAACCATGGGAGATTTGTTTAGTGTCGGTTGGACAGAGCATAATTTTAAACAATGTTTAAAATAGTTTATTTTTCTGTGATACACTTTACGCCCCTGGTGAATTTGAAGCTCATTTTCCTCCTCCTATTTAATTATTCTTTTTTTAGTTGGTCAATAAATCAACTTAGTAATGGATTCAGCTGTTTGACAAAGTAAGGATGTGCTTCAACAAAGTTTTGTAAACAGTGCTTAACATGGATATGTGAATAAGGACTGTAAGGATAGTTTTATGAGACAATAAGGTAGGTAAGAAAGAAAACATTAAATCTTACATGAAAACAGAGCAAGCTAATTTTTATCTCTCAGAGGAAATAAACAGCCTGTGCCTGATATACAAACAGGGTTAGTTCCATGTTTTCTCTTAGTGAAAGTGAAGGAAGGAATGACAAGAGAAAAAAAATTAAATATGTCCTTTTCATTGTTTTTCCCAAATTATGAGCATGTTGATGTATTTACATGCTACAACTATTCTCAGGACTTTTGCTTTCACTTGCTGCCACTTATTTCAGAGGACCATGTAAGATGGGAAGGATCCCCAAAGGTAAACTTGTCCAAACTCACACCCAAAGCCCAGTAAAGACAAGTTGCTCAGGACTTTGTCAACTGTAATTCTGGATATTTTCAAGGAAGGAGGACAGCCATTATAATCATTTGAACTAGTGTTTTTGAATATAATGAAAAGAACCTATATTCTTAGGTAAACTGCTTCAAAAATACAGTTTTAAGAAAAACCACTTTGCTGAAATTACCATAAATTATTAAATCTAGAAGAAATGTTTTCATTGATTCACTAATAAAAGAGGCATGGTTATCCTTATGTTACACCAACTATTCTGATGAACATAAAGCTAACTATGATATTGTGTTGTTTCCAGGGCAACAATCAAATCTGATATTGAATAAATTACAGAAACTCATATAAAATAGTCATGGAGGAGATCAGTCATATTTGACAACCTAGATGCTTCAGGTTTCACATTCATTATCTATTTATTTGTTCCTTCGTCGTCTTTGTGCCCTTGTGGTTTTACCACACCGACCACCTGAAATTCCACTGCTTTCCTTAGGAAATTGAATTAAGAAGATTATGTTTTGAACAAAGTGACTTTTTTTTCTTATAGTTCATAAATGTAAAACATAATATGTGGCAAAATAATGGTAAAAATAATAGTAAATATCCTTCTCCTAAGGACTGATGCACCTTCCTTCACAGTTAATGACAAAACTCCCATTGACCTCCATCATCAAAATTAAATGTTTAGTCATAAATTAGCCTTTTAATTATTCCTCATTATTCAGTCATTTCAGCCCTTTTATCATGAGCTGCTTCCAGCCCCTTCCATGAACAGCTGCTAACTTGATTAAGTTTGTATCTTCCTTTTTTTTTGTTTTTTTTTTTTTCTTTCCTGTTCTTGACAGGAACACTCCATACACAGTATTTCTGCTGCAAAACACTAAACAGAGAAATTATCTCCCAACTTGATCAAGGATGTGACACCTCCAAATATACAGTTCTCAGTCATGCTTTCTGTAACGTCAAACTACAAGTTGATGCTCAATCTAATTTGATGTGGATGTCCTTTTATCTCCATTGGCAGTATTGTGGCATCTAGATTTCTCTTTGCATCTTATGTAACAAAAGGGTTTTTTTGTTTGGTTTGTTGGCTGACTTTGTTGTGACAGATCTATTAGCTGGTTTTCCAAGCTAAAGACACCAATTTAACAGACAGCTAAGGAATTGCACACAGAACAAGTTTCACCTCTCACCATGAACTTCAGGCAAATGCTACCACACTTGTCTTCAGGCAAATACTACTACAATTTTTACATGTACTGGCTGAAATTTAATAAAATTAGTCATGATTCAGCCTTTTTTTTTTTTCTTTTTTGCTGTATTTAAGGCTGGGCTAAATTGCATTTGGGATTCCGTCATGTGCTTGCAATTAAGGCAACTATAAGCTTATGATTTTTATTCTTTTATTTTTTGCCATGGTGTTTCTACATTGTGTGCACAGAGTTCAGATGATTTAAGACAGAAATACAATCTGGAATTACATCTAGTTGCTTAGGAGC
Source organism: Alectura lathami (assembly GCA_013399715.1). Classification (NCBI taxonomy): domain Eukaryota; kingdom Metazoa; phylum Chordata; class Aves; order Galliformes; family Megapodiidae; genus Alectura; species Alectura lathami. The sequence goes on from VXAV01004858.1 coordinate 143,577, forward strand.
CTGGTTAAGCCATTTTTTCCTCACTGTTATACGTTTTGTTTTTCATGGTCTGGCAATATTTGTTAACTCCTTTTGTGTTAAATTTTGTTAGCTTGTTGGAAAAAAAGTCAGTCCTAATTTACTGATATTTTCCCCTTTTCATTCTGCTCTGTTAGCCGTCTATCTTTCTGATCCCATTCTTCAAAATGTCAATAATCATATACTCAACATTAAAAACAGGACTCGTCTCATGTTAAGAATTTTTAGCCCAAAGCTGAAGGCTCATGTGTCCCTGAAATGTAGCATTTTATCCATAAACAGTGGATCCTACACAACAAGCTAGTGTAATAGGCTAGGAATATCATATTTAATTGAAACCCCAGGGGAAATTTAGACCAGTAAAATGTAATTATCTGAACCAAAGCTCTTGCAGAACACCTGGGTTATCTCCTGCTATTACAGAGGCTGGCATGGGATCATTACTGACCACATGTAGTTAGAACCTCATTTTCCATCTCATCTGAAAGACATCACCTCCAGCAATACAATAGTCATCACACATGCTGGGCACAAATTGAGAGACAGTCTATTAACAGAAATGTTGACAGTACCTCTCACAGCACCTTGCTGTTTGTTGGTTCCTCTTCCAGCATGACCCTGATTATATGGTTGTAGGTAAATAATTTATGTTCTGTATTGAATTTCTGGGCCAGTGCCTACACGAGCTTCTGACTATTCCCATAAAATAACACCTCTTTCCTAAACCCAACTACTCTGTGAGTTTTCTTTCTTGTACTGAAGGAAAACATGAAGCTGATCATTACAAAGAATTTAATGAAGTCCTGTCAGCTAAAGATGTTGTGTTAATTATTCCTCAGCCCTAAAAATGTGGCCCAAAGGTAAAGGGCCTGCTAGAACATAATCATTCCTTTCAAAGCTGTCTGTAATCAATTAATAATCCATATTGCCACTCTTCTAGTAGATTCCATAACCACTGGCTTTGAAGAGGTTAACAATAAAAATTAAAGCAAGGTTTTTCAGTCATCATAACTCTGTGAGTTTTTCGTTTCAAGCCATAACTCTACCAACTATCCAGCTACTTGACAAGTTACACATTCCACAGCATGTTGTTTAATTGGGGCTATTCAAGCTATTAGTTATTTACACAGGTAGACAATGAAATACATGAAAAAAATGCCATGCAGTCCCCAAGGCAGGTTGAAAAGCTTGAATGAAGCACAAATTTCTTCCTTAAACACTCCAGTTCTCCTGTGAATTTGAAGCAGTTGTCAAACAATGTCATTTTGGCACATGGTAGCACCAGGTAATAAGATTACAATGAACAATAAAAAGAGAATTGATCTCGGTCATTCTTGACCCACTCTGTCGTTCACCCTGGGGATCTTTCAAAGGTATCTGATGACAGTGCAGTCAGAGGGCAATGACCCTGAATAACTCAGCACTTGCATCAAATGAAAGTTAGACCTGCTCCCCTTTCACTGTGCTATTTTCCACACAAACCCCACGTCTGCTGTGTACCTGTCCTTCCCTACTTACATTTTTTTTAGACTTAAAGAAAAGGGAAACTACATATGTGGATAAGCAAAAAAAAAATATTCTCATCATTGGCAAGAGGATTTCATTTTTCTTAGTAGCTAGGGATCAGATTAATGGTAATTGAGCAAAATTCAACACATGTTTGTCAGCTCTTGGCTGGGGATGAGTTTTTCTGCTAACAGTTCAAGTAAATGCTACCTTATTGGGTATTAAACAAGGTGGAGAATATTGCATTTGTTGAGCTTTTTTTAAGGAGTTTTTCTTGGACCCTTACGCCTTCCACATAACAACATACCCGAAAGCCAACAACCAACTACCTACACAAAACCCCACTCTGCTGCTGCCTCCAACTGCTAACATAAAAGTCATCCTTATATCTGAGATTTAGACATCCTGAAGCACCTGATTCTTCCTCAAGCCACAGGCATGTCAAAGCAGCTGCTACTGCTCATGCCCAGAGAACCAGAATTATTTATCCAGCTGCATCAAGGCTGAGTCTCCAGGGTTGTGCCCTCACTATAGGGCAGCTCCTTCTGTTCTGTGCTGGAATGTCTCAGCAGCCTGTTTTAACCTCATGTTGAAACTGCCTAAAGCAATTTGGGATAATCCTTACCTTTCTTGTGTAGTCAACAGCTTGTAAAAAAAGTAAAACTTATAAGGCTCTGAATGATCTAGGATCATAGAACTGAAAAAAAGAGGGGAAAAAATAGGACATGCACAGTATCTTCCAGATAACAGTGAGTTGTACTTCCCAGTCTGTGATCTCAAGGCTTTCTTTTTCTAGTTTGAACTATTTAAATCTGCAATGTTCTCCCTTGTCCTTATAGATTTCATGAATGATTTCATTTTTCTTTTCTCTGCAACTAATTCGTCTTTACTTTGTCACCTTAATCCTCAGTGTAGCTCCTTTTCTCAGTTTAACATTCTTACTTCTTAGTAACCTGTAAGACATGCTAGGTGTCCCAATACTTATCTTGCCTCTAAAAACTTTTAAATCCATTTTTACACATACTTACACTGGATTCCATCACCCATGTTCTCTGTTTTCTGCAACAAGTGCTAAGTGGCCCACGACTCCATTAGTAAGAGACAGTATGTCCCCACAGAAGTATCTAATTCTGAGCTATGTTAACAGAAATTATATAAGACATAGATCTAAACCTCCTTGTCTTTTTGATCAGGTGGCTGAATAATGAGAATCTGACTTCTTGTTGCTTTAAAGCCTTACTTCCGAGGTTTACACATAGGCATGTCCAATTTCTGTAGATGTTGAAGATGACTGGTAGTTTTCAAAGGAAAATGCTGCTTTGAAGATGGTTATATTTCTCTCTTCAATACACTAGTAAGAGATTTCTTGAATAAATTATGTTTGCTTGGTTGGTTTGTTGTGTTTTAATTATTTTTCTAGACCCTTCTGACAAGAATAGAACTTATCTTTTGCTATCAAGGAGTCCCCACTGCTTCCCACATAAGCTTCCAGTGAATTCCATAAATCATGCAAGGTACACCCTGGGGAGGCTGCAGGTGAGTGTTCTGTTTAAAGACTACTGAGGGGAAAAGATTATTGATATGCCAGAAGGGATTTAGAAGTCTCTGCAGAGCATTAAAATGCAAGTCAATGGCTCTACGTCCAGGTGGAGGCCGGTCATGAATGGTGTCCCCCAGGGGTCTGACATGGGACTGGTGCTCTTCAACATATTCATCAATGACTTAGACTGCGGGATCGTGGCTGTCAGGCAAGGTCCCCTTTGACTGGGAAAAGGGAAACATCACTCCCATTTTTAAGAAAGGGAGAAAAGAAGACCCGGGGAACTACAGGCCGGTGAGCCTCACGTCCGTGCCTGGGAAGATCATGGAGCGGATCTCCTGGAGGAGATGCTAAGGTGGTGATCCAAGACAGCCAGCACGGGTTCACCAAGGGCAGGTTGTGCCTGACCAGTCTGGTGGCCTTCTGTGATGGAGTGACAGCATCAGTGGACTAAGGGAGGGCGACGGATATCGTCCACCTGGACTTGTGCAAGGCCTTTGACATAGTTCCGCGCCATATCCTTATCTCTAAACTGGAGAGATGTGGATTTGATGGGTGGATTGTTCGTTGGATAAAGAACTGGCTGGAGGGTCGCAGCCAAAGGGCTGTAGTCAATGGCTCTACGTCCAGGTGGAGGCTGGTCATGAGCAGTGTCCCCCAGGGGTCTGTCTTGGGACCAGTGCTCTTCAACATCTTTATCAACGACTTAGACTGTGGGATCGAGTGCACCCTCAGCAAGTTTGCTGATGACACCAAGCTGAGTGGTGCAGTTGCTAGCCCTGAAGGAAGGGATGCCATCCAGAGGGACCTGGGCAGGCTGGAAAAGTGGGCCCACGAGAACCTGATGAGGTTCAACAAGGCCAAGGGCAAGGTGTTGCACTTGGGTCGGGGCAATCCCAGGTGTGTGTACACACTGGGAGAAGAACTCCTTGAGAGCAGCCCTGCGGAGAAGGACTTGGGCGTTGTGATCGACGAAAAGCTGGCCATGAGCCGGCAGTGCGCTCTTGCAGCCAGGAAGGCCAATGGCATCCTGGGCTGCATCAAGAGAGGGGTGGCCAGCAGGGAGAGGNAGGGCTGGAGCACCTCTCCTATGAGGAAAGGTTGAGGGAGTTGGGATTGTTTAGCTTGGAAAAGAGAAGGCTCCGGGGACACCTCACTGCGGCCTTCCAATACTTGAAAGGAGCTTACAGGCAGGAGGGGGACCGACTTTTTACACAGGTGGATAATGGTAGGACAAGGGGGAATGGGCTAAAACTGAAAGAGGGGAGGTTTAGGTTGGACATGAGGAAGAAATTCTTCCCTGAGAGAGTGGTGAGGCGCTGGCACAGGCTGCCCAGAGAAGCTGTGGCTGCCCCATCCCTGGCTGTGTTCAAGGCCAGGCTGGATGGGTTCCTGGGCAGTTTGATCTAGTGAGCTAGTGGTTGGCAGCCCTGTCCACGGCAGGGGTGTTGGAACTAGATGATCTTTGTGGTCCCTTCCAACCCAAGCCATTCTATGATTCTATGATTCTATCATTAGTAAGATTTGAATTTTTGTTCAGATTGGAGTCAAATACATTTTTTCATTGTTAGGTATTTGGTCAAGACTCATACATTTCTAATTTTCCGTTTCTCGGTTTATTTGATGAGGATGTCTTTATAAATAATTGACTTATTTTTTTTTTAATTAATTTAACAAAATTATGCAAACTGTAGATCACTAGAGACTGAGTCTCCTACATGAGGAGATGTGAGTCGTATCAGAGTATGACCAGGCTTTGCATATGAAGTCATGTTTCACCCTTAACATACATCTTGACAAAGAGGCAACTGCTGGCTTATATGAGATCCTCTCAAAGACATAGGAATTGTTCTCATAATGCATTTATAAAAGTTAGCACTGGAGAAGTGGGGGACTAATTTTACAATTCTAAATAAAGGATTCCCAGTGGCATGTAGTCACTGGACACATGACAAAACCTTTCTATTGTTGCGGCTGGTTATTCTCATCAAAATTTCTCTGTGCTAGCCCCAGCTACCAAATATCTTTTTGTTTCTTTAATCATTTTCCACTGCCCACTCTAAAAAGATAAAATTATCTCATCTTCCCTTTTCCTTCTGCTTGTATTTAACATACTGTGACACAGAGAAAGCTTGAATGTAGTTCATTTTTTTAATGCCTCTTCATTTACAAGTAATAGAATTATCTTCAATCTTCTTTCAGTGTTATTTTCTTGTTATCCTCTGCCATATGAACATCAGTCCTAGTACTTGCACGCCTGAAAAAATCTTGTGCTTTGTGAGAATTTTTATAATGAAAGAGGAAAATAATTTCAAGTTTTGTGATGCTTTAACATCTCATCTTCTTTCTCTCATATTACTTCAGGAAAAAAAATAATTCAAAAGAAGTGAAAGCATAATCCTATTCACATGTGCTGAAAAAAAGAATTCTGGCAAGAGAAGTGAATCCCATATGGCTTGGTTATATGGTGGTTTACCCAATAGATTTTAGTGTTTCCTAGCAAGTTTTAGCAATATTATTATGCAGATCTACAGGAAAATAAACTGTTGACCAAATAGACTTTCTTTAACCTTATCATAGAATCATAGAATATTTTGAGTTGGAAGGGACCTTTAAAGGCCATCCAGTCCAACTCCCCTGCAGGGCACAGGGACATCTACAGCTGGATCAGGTTGCTCAGAGCCCTGTCCAGCCTGACCTTGAAGGTCTCCAGGGATGGGGCATCCACCACCTCTCTGGGCAACCTGGTCCAGTGTTTCACCACCCTTATTGTTAAAAACTTTTTCCTTATATCCAGTCTAAAATCTTCTATCCAGTTAATGAATGCTTAGCACTTTTTCACCGTGCACGTATACAAACAATAATAGCTTATTTGGAATGCTATTGTCTGTTATATCAAGGAATCTTCATGTTCATACATGCATAAGTTATCTTTTTAACTTTCTCATCCATTCATGTGCTACATTTTAATAGAAATTTGATTTTATTTTTAATAATCAACTGAAAGCACTTTATTTTGTTGCTTGTAAACTATCAAAAGAGGAATGTCTTGATACAACTCCACTTAAACAAAAACAGTCTTGGAAATAATAACAACTCATTTTTTTTACAGAAAAATCAAACTCAAGTTTTAAAGTATGTACTCCAAGAGGCCTGGAGGTGATTAGATAAGTGTTATACTTCAGCATTGAAAATTTTCTGAGTATGCACCCAAAGTATTCATAGTGCCAAGTCAGAAGAGTCAAAGATGTTGCTTCTCATATAGTGTGTTTTGGTTCATTTGCTCTTTGATGTAAACAGTATCATGTATTCTATTAAGAAGAGAGCCTTACCATCAGACTGTTGTTGTGCTGTTTTTCCTGAGTGAGCCTTAATTTTCTTTGTAAAGGCAATGGAATATGCCCAGCTGGGGGAAGATCCCTGAAAGGTAGAGTCTGGGAAAATATAGTAAGGAAGAAGGTGACAGCATGAACAGAGTTTGGGAGTTACTGAGAGGACTAGGATTTAGATAGGTTATAAAGAAAAAAGTTCTTAAGGTTAAGACTTTGAAGAAATTGAAGACTTTTAAGAAATTATTAAGACTTCACTACAAGAGTTTGAGATATACAAAACCTGACTGCAGATGGGTCTGGGCAACCTAGTTGAGCATGCTCTACTTGAACATTCTGTACAGTTTGGACTGGATGGTTTCCAGAGATGCCCTCCAGTCTCAGCTATTCTGTGATTCTATGACCTGCAGGAAAATGTCTTCACCTGTCTATTCACCTCTCCCTGTCCTATTTTTTGTATGTCAAGGATTTATGACTAATCTGTGTTACAATGAGACATAGCTTTACAGATTCACAGCCCTCTTGGGAACAGTTGTGATATAACATGAATAACATTATTGTTTAGATTTTTTGTTGTTGTTGTTGCATCAATGTTATGCAGATCTATTTTTAAATATCTTCTTGCTCTTTCAAGATTTTTTTTTTTTTTTATACAGTGCAGGTCTATATTCTAGGAAAAGTGGGAATGCAGTTGAAAACAGCAACAGATACCTAAATGCATCAACATTATCTGACACCTATAATTAGCTACCACATGGAGCTAGAAGTATTATCATTATTCTAATTAATAAATAACAGTTTCCTACCTAAGCCCACAATGTCCATTTGCTAATACCAGTACTGTTAATATGTAATGGCTACCCTGGTGTTCTTACAATATAATAAGACTCTCCACTGAAGCCTGCAGTGATTGTTGACACACATTATAATGCCTGCTTAATTACTAAACTTCTGAAATGTACATGCTACCATACACTCACAGCCCTGAAGTTTTTCCTTCCTTTCCCCTCCATTTCCAGAGTTTAATGACAAATATACCAACTGGCAAATGAGATAAGATGCTATGTTCATAGTACTCTAATCGGTATGCTGTAAAAGCAAAGCAAAGTACACATTCAAGGTAATGATAAGGTAATGACACTTGCCCAGGAGTTCAGCATCAATTCAAATAATCAACCAAAGGCAAGAAAAATGCTTACAGTTCTATGCAGCTCATGTTTTTCCAGCAGTATCATGCCATTACATGCTATGGAAAGGTGCAGAATAACTGATTGTTCCATAGAGGATGGGTACATTGACTTGTCCCTCAGCTGTGATGTATTACTGGTACTCCTTTTTCACAAAAATGCAGTCCTAAACACTTTCATGTATAGATTTATAGGTTTGGACTGAAAGTATGTAGACTTTTAAGTGTAAAGAGAGGGAAAATTATGATATTGACCTGAAAACTGCTGAGAATTTAATCATATGATCATATGAATGCAGACCTTGTGTGAAGGTGCATTAAGTGGACAAACTCCTTAATGGATAAGCTAAAACTGTCAGCAGTGAAGCTAAAAAACACAGTATGTTCTTCAGCAACATACTAAATGTGTGAGAGGAACCCAGTTAAGACATTGAAAAGAGTTTTGTTGAGTATTGATTGCTGTGGATTTGGCAGAATTAATTTTTCCCTACCTTTTACCTTCAGTAGTGAGTTGTTCAATGTCAATGTAAAAAACATATTATGATACTTGAAAGCATCCAGAGGAGAAGAGAAAAGCTGGCAAAAGGGTTGGGAGACATGTCCTATGAGGAGAGGCTGAGGACACTTGAGTTGTCCAGTCTGGAGAAGAGGAGGCCCAGAGATTACTTCATTGTTCTCTGAAACTGTCTGAGGAAGGGAAGCACAGAGGGAGGTGCTGGGCTCCGCTCCCTGGTCACCCAAGACGAGACATCCAGGAACACCAGAAATCTGTGCCAGGGAAGGTTCAGACTAGACATAAAGAAAAATTTCTTTGCTGTGAAGGTGGTCAAACACTGGAACAGGCTTCCTAGTGGATTTGTTGATGTACCGTGCCTCCCACTGTTCAAAAAGATAATGCCTTTAATAGTATGCTTTAAGTTCTGGTTAGCCCTGAAGTGGTTAGGCATGATCCTTTCCAATTGAACTATTCTATTCTATTCTATTCTATTCTATTCTATTCTATTCTATTCTATTCTATTCTATTCTATTCTATTCTATTCTTTATTTTGCATGCCCAGAGAATTAGCTGGAGAAAAAGGGGAAAAAAATCTGAACGAGTCCTTGCAGAGAATGTATCTTAATCCTACTCCACACTGTTTTGTTGTTTTATTTTGACAGGATGAGTACCTTTTTTTCCATTTTAGTTCAGAAAATGAAAACAACATGCTCAACTCATCAGTTTCAACTGAGCATTTAACTCTAACATTGTCTTCCTTGTTTACCATATTCCCTCAAATGCTTGCAACATTGTCCATCTTTTTTCTTCACCTTCCCATCATAATACAATATCAACAGTAATTTAACTTATTTAATCTAATAATTTTCATTTATTTACTCATAAGTGGTTCTTAACTGTAATTGGAGTAGTAGTTCATAAAATTATGAATCTCCTACATATAATTTTTTTTTTTTTTTGATAATTACATGACCACCACTTGAAAAAACCTTTCTACATTAGACAAATTTCAAAATTTAAGCATTAACTGCTGAATCACAAACTGTCTAACCTAAGCAAATCCATCTTCGGTAGAGTCACTGTAGAGAATATAATAGAAGACCACACATAATTTTGGCCTTAAATCTTTATTATTAAATCTCTATTTCCTTCAGTGGAAAATCTCATGAATGACACTAATGCTGAATAACCGCTGCCTAATACCCACCTGTTCACATTTATTCGTAGAAAACTAAACCCAGAGGTTAAAATCACATTTTAAATTGCTTTGTTCACATCTGAATGCTAAAATGCTAAAAAGCATAGCATTAATCAAGCATATTCTTAATAAGAAATTAATAAATGCAAACATAGTCAAAACATTAAAAAATGAGATTGGTTTTCTTTCTTGCAAATAACCTCATATTCTAAGAAATGAAACTGAACCTTAGGCAATTGTTTCATTATAGGTTTTGTAAAAACAAATACATCTTGTTTAGTCTTCCACAACCTAAGTCGTGTGGTGCTGCAATTTATACCTCCAGAGAGTACCATCTTGTGTTAAAAATCCAATACTGCGAAGACAGACACCAGTCTTTCATTTGATTAAATGGCTTTAATATTTGCGAGATTTTTTTTTATTCAAACTTTTTTTTTTTTTTTTAACAATTTTTTTTTTTTTTTGGTGTACTGATGGTGACAACCTCCTGCTTTCTACTGCAAGGAAAAAGATTTAATGAAGAAAGAGATGTGTATGCACACAGTGCTGTTGAAAGAGCCTAGAGGAGTCTGACTGAAAACAGGAAGAGATATGTCAACATAAGTCTATTTTTTGAATAGTTAAGAACAGACATTTTTCTAAATGACTCAACAGGAATAGATTATTTAAAATTAAAGATGTTAACAACACTTTGTAGAACTTGCCATTGCTTTGTTGATTTTGATTTCATTTGAGATCCCCCAGTGAACCCAAGATTTTGAAACATACTGAATTCCAAGTTTCTTTTAGTTTTCTCTGTTTTTTTTTTTTCTTTTTCCTTTTTTTTTTTTTTTTGCCTCAAATTACACATGCTAGAAAATCATGCAGGATGTTTCTGTAGAAGTGCTATCAACTCCATTGATCAGGAGCACCCCAGGCCACTTTGTCAGGAACAAGTGATTATCACCATTTGGCTGTTCAGGGTGTGAACCCCACAAATCTAAAGAATTAATCTGATGGCTGCTCTACTCAGATGTTAGGAGTGATTCTAGTAAGCAAAGTAATTACTGAATGTG
>VXAV01004858.1:155370-166526 GCA_013399715.1 Alectura lathami
GTCAAGGATTCTGCTATTCACCATCACTGATATTAATATTTTCCAAAGGAAAAATAAATATGCATGATTCATTCTGTCTGTAAAGGATTTGAGTACAAAACTCTTACTCTTCCTTGTGGTCTTGAAGGAAAATTTTAGTATTGGAGTTGTTTTGGTTTTCCTCCAAATACCTTTGAAAGGCTGTTTGACCATCTGGTGTAACATCACCCCAAGAATCAGGAGACATCTAATGGGATTTAGCTGATCAGGGACAGATTTGTAACTTTGAGTTATCCCCTCTTTACAGTCTACATGGAGAAATGGGTAATTCTGTGGTAAAACTGATCTCCTAAAATAAACAAATAAATAATTCTCCATTACTGTGGAGATTTGCAAGAACATGTGAGGAGGCTAATTCTGAGGTACTTGCAACTTTGCAATGTAAATCTCAACCCTACTATCTTTCTTACTCTTACGTTTACCTATTTGTTTTACTCCTGCAGTTCCCCTACAGTGTTTTAAATCTTTTACTCTGTAGCTTGCAGCATAATTTCTGCTCTATGTGAGGTCTCTGTTAACCTGAATTTTCAACTAATAACACCCCAAAAATATCTTCTATATCCTTTACCTGGCCATGTCTTGTGGAACGGTATATACATATATTTATAACCACTGTTTGTTTTATGTTAAAAAGGGCCATATGTTTCTTTGATTGGTTTTGCTGGTGGAGGAAACTTTGCCTGGTGGTAGATTAATTTTGTGGATTAAAATTTTATTCCATAGTCATGTTCTGTTGCAAGGCACTAGATTACTTGGGATCTCTTCTTTGATTATTTTTTTTCCTGTGGCATTAAAAGGGTGCAGCTTCAGGCATGGTTGGTTCACTTGGCCTTACTCTAAGAAAAATGGAAAAATAATATTACAATATCTCATGTCATTTTTTTTCATTTCTTTCAAAACCTTGTCCAAAACCATATGCTTTTTCCCTCTTGCCTATCCCTCTTAATTTTTCTCTATTACTTAACTTATGACTAAATAATTAATTCTGGGTACATTGTGTTTACATATTGTTGTGTTTCATGCTGCCGTCTGTCTCGTTCTGCTGTGTGAAGCACTTGGGGATAAGAACTTTTATCGTAATCTACTATTCAGAAAAATGCTGTGTTGTGCTGTTGTGATATACAGCTTCTAAAGTATGGTATTCTACTCAAGTTACACACATACCAGGGAGATACAGCCATAGTCACTGATTATTCAGATCAATGTTCCTTTTGCAATGAACGGCAGGAAGCTGAAAGAGCCCTTGCTTTTTGACTGTTTTGTTTGTTTGTTTTCCATTAATTAAATTAAGGTTTTTAAGTGTATTGTTAATGTGATTGAAGAGGTGGGAGGGTTTTAAGCAAACAGTTACAATTACTGACTTTTAACCTCTAACGATTTTGTCAAGTTTTTCCATGACATGACACCTGCTCTCCCTCACCCTTTCAGATACTTCTACACTTCCAACTTTGCTCATGACTGCATTGCTGACCCTTAAAAAGAACTGAATTATGGGAGGGCAATAGCAGCTTAGGTAAAGATGTGCTGTCATTCAGCTGTACGCATTTCTAGTTCTTTAGAAAGCCATGGGTAATGGAATATGTGATAGGTTAATATTGCTGATGATACTGTTTAAGAATTCTCTCCCTCTCCTTCATGCCCTATCTCTTTACCCTTATAAAAATGCAAAGAATGAAAAGCTTTTAGTGGGATATCTTTCCATCAGCACTCCCAAGGAAGATGTTTGACTGAAAGCTGATTCTCTTACAATGAGAATTCCACCTGCCTGCTCTGACCTTCTGAGAGACATTGTGAGAAATGACCCATGTGGAGTGAGAACTTCCCCTGCTCAGGTTTCCAGAATATGGCTTAGTTTGGGAGAAACAGAGCAGGACTAAGGATCATAAAACCTGATTTCCCTTTTTGCCACTGGAAGGTAGCTTAACCTTGGGGAAGACCTAAACTCTCATCATTTTTGCTAGCACTCCCTTTAGATTGCAAAACCTTCTAAGCAGGCAGTAGTCCTTTACAGCCTGTACATCCTGCACGTTTGGATGATATTACAGGCAATACAATAATTCAACTGATAGGAAGGTCACGTATATTTCACTTCTATTTTCTCAGTAAAATCTCAAAAGCCTCAAAAGGTGGTTAACTATTGTTTTCACTTGTTCAGGCTGATAAATTCCACATTGACATGCACCATTATAGAAACCTAACATAACAGTTAATTAGCACCGCGAACCTCTCCTAGGTTTTTCATCATTTAAAGCTATTTGTGTATTTCAGGTTTCATATATGGAGCCTGGAGATATTTGCATGAAATATTTAATTGGCTGAAAGCTGTGAGAAAAAAAAAGTGTAACTGAGAGTCAGCAGGTTTAGTCTTGTTCATCACTGCTGTAACTATAGACAGGAGGAAAGAAATCAAGTCAGCGGGGTGGGATAGAGTGTGCAGATGGGCTAGTACAACAGCAGGCTGGAACTGATAAACTAATAGCTAATAGCCCTCAGGCAGTCATAAGGATGGGCTGCACAATGTGTTTCAAACAAGCTGGGCAGACTCAGAACAAAAGGTATGTCTCTGCCTTCCAAGAGAGAGAGCCAAAACCTGTCCACCTTGAAGCCTGAGTGATTTTAAGTAGTGCAGGAGAGTTTATGTAAATAAATACCTTGGGGCAGCGGGGGAGGAAGGGCAGGTGTAAAATATCAGGATCAAGAGAAGTTGTCTAAAGCAAAGAGACAGCCTTTTTAGAAACAAACAGGCAGTATTTGTAGCTGAGTTACCACAGCAGAGAAGTGCTGGCCGCGATTAAGAAATATGTAAACCAGAATGGAAACAGACAGTTCGAGGGACCAGAGATAACTGTCCTTTAAAACATGAATAGATAAAGAGAAATCTTTCAGTGAGATCGTCTTTGCTGGGCTCTCACAGTCTGCCTGTACTGGTATATTAAACAAGATCAGGGCATAGACCTAAGCATTGACACTTACTGCATGTACCCAGATCTGCCTGTATTTAAGGAAAGAAAAGATCATCAGCATGTTCAGAGTGATGATGGTGATCTGGAAAAGAATTAGAAAATCATTTCAGTCAGAACTTATAAATATTAAAGCCAGCAAGAAAGAGTGGAAGAATTGGAATTATTTGATAAATCAAACCGTATTTTAATCTATGTGAACTGAAGAAAGTCCAGGAGCTAAGAGGAAGGTACGCACAAGTCATCTTTGCCAAAAATGTAATTAGATTGTGGAAGGCAATGACTGTGGAAAGGATACATTTTGCTGGTATCTAAGAACTTAATATGGTTTCCTTCTGTACTGCAGTAACAATCAGGGCTAATGCTTTTCTTGGAAATATGAACAGGATTTGACACTAAGACATTTTATTGTTGGGAAAAGTAATACTAGGGGAAACTTTGCCAACTAAGCTCTTCAAGGAATTATTCTAACTTGATGAAAGAATTCTTTTTCCCTTTGCACGCAAGTCAAAATATGATATTGTGTTGCTACCTGCTGAAAAATCAGTTAGAGCTGTTCCACACACTGATTTCTATAGTAAACATCCCTTAGTAAATCATCAGGGGATTTTTTCAGTAAAATATGCAAGAGTTAGTGTTGATGTACTGCAAGTGTGATGTTGGAGTGAAAGAGTTAATCCTAGAGAATTCTGTGACATCAGTTGCTCTTGGTAAAATGGTGTGATGAACTTAATGCATGTTAATAAAGATGAATTGGTACTGAGTTGGAAGGCAATGTGCTTATGAATACTAGTAGGACTCAGGACACAAACAGATGTGTTCTCCTTTCTCTTTTATAAGATGAAGATACAGAGACAGCAGAACTGTTGTAACCTACTCAACAAAAGAAATCTCCAGCAAAACGAGGGGCAAACTATCATGTCTCAAGTTACCAGCAAACAAAGTAGGGCAAACTGTGTCTTAGTTTATACATGCATTGTTGGGAGTTAATATCTGATGTGTTGAGGTCTTAACAGTCTGTGTACAGATTTAAAATATATGCTTGAGAAAACTCAATCATTGGAGTCAAGCGAATACCTTTGAAAACCCTGACTTTAACTCCTTGGTGTCGTGTTCATTCCACTAGAACTGTACAGCCATGGGTAAAACTTTTCTGAGTTTTATTTCCCTCCTGCACTAAGTTCAACAACACAACGCATACTAGTGCTGGACATATGACGCATTTGCAAAGTATTCAGTGGGGATTTCTGTGATTATCACCAAAGTTGCAGAGAGGCATTCAAGATGAACAAAGAAAGCAGCACATAGAGTCCTCATGCTCAGTTCTTCTGTGATTTCATTTATGGGATGAATGGTGAGAAACTATTGTTAAGCTGTGTGCTTCAACACTTCACATTGGAGTTGTTAGCAGATTTTTTTTTTGTGCTGGAAAAAAAATACATGTTCAGTGAATATATTATGAAAGTCTCGTGCATTGATCTATCTGTGAAATTGTTGTCACTGATTTCACTGGCTATCCCCAGTCTCTTAGAGGTGGTTTTGTGGCAGCTTGGCTGAACAACGACAGAAAAAAGAACATTATAAATTCTTTTATAAGGTGATGACTTTTCTGTGTTTGTGTTTTCCAGCCCATACTAGCAAGATGAGAACGTTTAGTTCTTGTTATTTTCATAACAGATAATCTGTAATGTTCTGTTTCTACCCTGGCTAGCTAAAGAACACTAGTGCTGCGACTGTGAAAAACTAACACTATCCAAGCTCTGTTATTGGTAATTTATAATGATGTCTATAATCCTACTAACTAGTCACAGAAATCTGTAAGCATAAATAACATTAGGTCTTTTTCCACTAGGGTCATTTATAAAATAATTTTGAATTTTCCTCTCTTCTCAGTTTTCCTGTTTTGAGCCTGATAGTTTTCTCCTATGTATGAGCATGTTTTCACTGAATGTAACGAATTTCCATCAAAATAAGTCATTAGAGAATCTGGCTATGCATTTTGTTTTCATTTTCCATGGCTGTTTAGTCACTTTTTCATTGACTCCATCTTATTTTATGTAGGGTTCTGGCATTAACATGACTAAGCTTTTCCACCTTGCTTACTTGAAACCTCTGCTGGATTTTCAAAACCTTGATTACCTGACCCTGGTCTGTGATAGATAAAGTATTTTATGTTTAGCATCTCTACAAATGTTATGGAATTGACAGTGTGAGATCCGATAATTCAGTATTTAAGTAGACTTCAGTAGTCACTTGCCCAATAAAGCTGTGGTTTTACATTCATCCTATAATATGGTCTATAAATGATGAATTACCTGTATGCCTAACAAATGACGGAAAGCATTAGAGAACTATAAATGTAAACATTTTATTCAAAAGTTTAGGCCAGAAATCTTTGTGAGAAAAGAGAAAAACTTGGAATGAGATTATACATTTGAAAAAGCTTTAAAGGGAACTACAATATGCTAAAGGTATCGAAGGGTGTTTCCCCCTATTAAAGTTGCTTCTATGAAGGAAAAATCCTTTCAAGAATGTATTTATATCAATTCCATCAAATTATTTAACACATTTTTTTTTTATATATACAAGGTAAAAACATAGCCCAAGATAAAACAATCTGTTCTTTACTTTTCCAGAGTTTTCTTTGGGAAAATATCAAAGCAAACTTTTCTTTAGCTGTCCTTTGGATATGAGCAGCAAAGTATTTTTTTTTTTTTTTTAAGCAACAAAAAACTGTATGAAATCTGTTCCTTTCATATGACCCTTTGTTAGAAACATCTGTTTTATTAAATAAATTGGAAGTTAATTGCAGCCATTATAATCTCTTTAGATTCTCAATATCTTAATTTATGTTTGTGTATCCAGCTGTTGGGATTGATTGAAAAAGTACAAACCCACATGGCCTTACACAGCATTCTGTTGATTAAAAACCACTGTCTCCTAAAGTAACCATAATGGATGAAGCTGAGGGCATCTGTGGAGAAAAGGCCATATGCCTGAGATGCAGGCAATGCTCAGAAGACACCAGAAAGGTTTCTAAAGTAATGAAGGAGCAGCTTTATTGGCAACTAATTACTTAAGAGAGATGAACACAAATTCATATTACTGAAGATACTCAGTCACTTGTGTAACTAAGTAGGTGTAGTAGACATGCCATCTTTTCTTAAACTATTTAACAGGAAGGAAAAAAGTGTCCTTTACACAGTGACAAATAAGTATGAAGCACAGAAAAGATAAAAGAAAAAATAGCAAGCAGCATATGTGGTGTAATTAAGAAAAGTTATGTTGTAAGTAAGCCAAATTCTACCCTTAGTGACAGTCATGAAACTACTCTGGAAGACAGCCAACAATACATTTTTAAAGGAGGCAAGGAGTGGAGTTTGGACACTGAACTTCAGGAAAGTATACTTCAGGCTGTTTCAGGAGTTGTTGGAATACATCTCCTGGGAAATTGCACTTAGGGACAAGGGATCGGAGCAGATCTGGCAGCACTTTAAGAACATCTTTCTGAGAGCACAAGAACTCTCCATCCCCCAGAATAAGAAATCAGGCAGGGGAGGCAGGAAACCAGCATGGCTGGGCAAGGAGCTGCTGGTCAAGTTGAGGGAGAAGAAGGCAAAGTATAAGGCAGTGGAAGCATGGATGGGTGGCCTGGGAGGTAGATAAGGTATAGAGATGGTTACATTGTGTCAAAACAAGTCCTTGAATCCTCTGTTATGCTGTTATTATTGACTATCAAAAAACGTAGGTGGATGGAGACACAGAACATTCCTCCTATTCCGGGCACATTGATTTATGGCCAGATTGTATACAAAATAAAAAAAAAGTGTGTGTCACAGTGAGTATTGCTGGCCAAATTCTCAATCATAAGTGTGAATTCCTGTAATTTTCTCAATGATTCTCCAGTTTTCATTTCCTTTCTTGAGCAATCAAGGTGGCAGTCTTGGGTCATCTCTTTTATATTATATACACAATAAATTAAAAAAAATGCATAATTTGATAAAAAATAAAAGTGGAATAAAACATGGAAGACAGGGAGGTGATGCAAGACAACATGGCTTCACCAAGGGCAAGTCCTGCCTGGCCAACCTAGTGGCCTTCTACGATGGTGTAACTGCATCAGTGGACAAGGGAAGAGCCACTGACATCTATCCGGACTTCAGGAAGGACTTTGGCATGGTCCCCAATAACATCCTTCTCTCTAAACTGGAAAGATATGGATTTGATGGGTGGACTCTGAGATGGATGAGGAACTGGTTGGTAGATCTCATCCAGGGAGTGCTGGTCAATGGCTCCATGTCTGGATGGAGATCAGTGACAAGTGGTCACTGTGGGCCCCCAGTACAGAAAGGATGTGGAGTTGTTGGAGCGGGTCCAGAGGAGGGCCACCAAAATGATGAGAGGGCTGGAGCACCTCTCCTGTGAGGAAAGGTTGAGGGAGTTGGGATTGTTCAGCTTGGAAAAGAGAAGGCTCCGGGGAGACCTCATTGCAGCCTTCCAATACTTGAAAGGAGCTTACAGGCAGGAGGGGGACCGACTTTTTACACGGGTGGATAATGGCAGGACAAGGGGGAATGGGCTGAAGCTGAAAGAGGGGAGGTTTAGGTTGGACATCAGGAAGAAATTCTTCCCTGAGAGAGTGGTGAGGCGCTGGCACAGGCTGCCCAGAGAAGCTGTGGCTGCCCCATCCCTGGCTGTGTTCAAGGCCAGGCTGGATGGGTTCCTGGGCAGTTTGATCCAGTGAGCTAGTGGCTGGCAGCCCTGTCCACGGCAGGGGTGTTGGAACTAGATGATCTCTGAGGTGCCTTCCAACCCAAGCCATTCTATGATTCTATGATTCTATGAAAGCTTCCAACCTGTATCTCTCTTCCCAGTCTGCAGTACTGCTTAGTTACACTACCTTTTCCGAAAATATTTTTGTCTTCTAAATGAAAGTTCTCTGGGACCTTGCATTCTGAACTCTGCTTTCTATTATCTCCCTGTTTTCTAACATCCTGCTTTTTACTGACAAGCTCTCCAGCTTTCTCTGCTTTTTTACCCCCTTAAGATACCTAAATTCCTGTTAATTGCAATGGGTTTGATGGGATTTTCTTGAACATCTTGAGGCCTAACTCCTATCGAAACAAAAGTAAGTCAAGTAATTGATGGCCTTAAAGAACTGTGGGTTCTCTTACACAGGGAAGATCTGGATCAAAACATATGCTTGACTCTTTCCATCTTCTTACATTTGACCTTAAAGTTGCTGATCATATTTTCTCCTAGCATAATCTGCTGGGATCTCCTATGGTCATCCTAAGTGAGCTTTTTACAAACCATGCTTTTCTGAACCTAATGTCATCTTTATGTTATATATGATTGTGAAAAGGTTGAAAAACCAGTTAAAGTGATAGTCTATAAGACACTGGTAAACACTACATGTCTACGTACTTCCTTGGGAGCATAACTAGTCCCAGGAGAAAGGGAAGGGAAAGACAAAGCAGTGAAATTAGGTATTCACAGTCCAGGTTAGCTCAACAGTGAGTTTCTCCAAACATGTGCCAGGCTCATTAGCTCTTCTTCTTGCTCATATTGCCTTCTGATTTTTACCACTGGCCCTCAGGAGTCATCACTTGCTCAATGACCTTGTGTTCTGAAATAGCATCCACAGGTGCGCTCTTCTATTACACAGTTTAAAGTACTATTTTGACTAAATCTATTCAACTTCTGCCTCTCTTCCTGACAGTCTTTCAAAGTGAGTTCCTCATTTTCTGTTTTCAGTGTTCCTGTAACTCCACCATCCTCTGTCTTTCAACAAACATTTGGATGTCATTTGTGATAGCTCCCTCTCCTTCCTATGTTGATACTGTCATCACCTCTTTGTGTTTCTCTTCTTCCTTTTCCCCTCCCAAATTATACCATCTCCAAAATTCATATGTTCCAACTTTTAATCCTTGATCACTTTCAGCCAGGAAAGCAGTGCTAAAATTGTGATATATGACAACATTACGTGCCTATGGATTTACGTTATAATCCTGAAATAATTTGGTAAGTTTTTGTTTTCAGCCAGAAATTTCACTTACCAATAAAAATATTTTGGCTTGCAATTGTCAAAGTTTTGCATTGTAAATGTGTAACGAACATTTATATGTGAACCTGATGTGGATCGATGTGAAGAACTTAAGGTTCGGAAGGAAGATAGCTTGATACAGCAAGAGTGTGAGTGTTGATGAGAAGTCATCAAATTACTTTTGCAAGACCAGCTTTGCCAGATGGGTATTACAGGGTGATACTGACGTAATCCATTAACATGAACATACATAATTCCACTTCCTACTCCATTTACTTGTGCACTTCTTCAATGTCCTCCCTTACTTGCATCATGCTACTGATTGTGGGTGCAGGTGCTCAGACATCCTTAATTCCCATTACACCCATTAATCTCTGAAAATCTGGATCTCAGTTGAGAATTTCTAAATTTTTGCTCACTGATACACTTTACCCATGTACAGGAGGGCTTTGAAGATTGCCCAGGCAGCAGACATATTTGCCAAATCAATCTTTTCCAGTATGGGTTATTATTTTGTTGTTTTGATTGAGTATGTTCTCTTAAGGTTCTCTAGGACTCCACAAAACCACAATAACATATGTTCTTTTTATGTTTCCACTGTTAATTAAACGTTTCCAACTCAATGAATGAGTTCTGTATAATCTCTCTAGACAATTGAGCTATGCATCCTTAATTGCTGTGCCATAGGTCAAGCAGATGATAACACATTTGCTCTAGTGGAAATCAAGAATTTACTACTTGTTATAAGCATTCGGTTCCTCTTCATACACAAGTGTAAAAATCTCCACAGTATAAAAATGGAATTATTAGATAATTGTTATATTCAAAGCTATTTCCCTCAGATTAAATAAAATCCTAAATAATTTCAGTTTCTCCCCCTGCTAATTAGCAAGTTTTTTGTGTGTTTCATTTAAACATAATGCTAGGACCAATTCAGTACTTTCACCTCTGGGCCTCCATTTGCTATGTACTGGTTCCCTGGAGACATAAAGCAATTAAAATTAAATTGAATTTATGGCTTAATCTTTCCCTGAGAACTGCAGGACAAAAATTATTAGAGCTTTCCAGAGCTTTTATTTTTTCAGAACAGTTCTGTTCACTGACTCAGACAAAACTCAGCCTATTTACACCAGTAGTACATTAAATCTCAGAATAAATAATTCTTTTTCTGGTTTGTTGTCAGCTTTACAGAAATCAGCCTACCAATACATCACGTTTCAATACTGACTGTGAAGAGTAAAATGAAAGCAATTATATTATGTACATGTATGCTCCTTTTATTCATGTTTAAAGTGACCTTACCTTGATCAGTCATAACCTTCTACTGATCAGAGTGTAAGCACTTAATTTTTAGATTTAAAAACAGGCCAATTTTTTCATCTGTTGTTCTGCAGGAGATGAAAGCACAAAGATTATAAGATTCACATGACATACCATGCTGTCAGCAGTTTTGGACTACATTTACTATCAATACAGAAAGAAAAGAAAAAAAAAATTAAAAAACTATTTATCTGGCCTAATTTAGATGTCAACATCAAGATGAGATGAATCATGGCCTAGCAGAAATACCTGTTTAAGAGCCCAGGATAATGACATCTATGGGATATTTCTGTGCTTGGCAAAATGAATGTCACTTACAAAATTTAAAGTTGCAAAATTAGGAAGTAGAAATGTTATTTTTCTTCTTACTCTATCTGAAGATTCTATCCAATAAGCACATAGAAGCAAGGGATATATGATGTTACACCTTTATTTTACCAGAAAGAAAGATGTATTTGTATGTGATTGTCCCACTCTGAGAGTCCTATTCTCTTTTACATGAATGTAGACTCTAAAAATACTTTAATAAGTGTTCTAATGAAACAGTTACAGAAAAGTATATGCTGTTTGAGGTGCTACCTATCCTTCAGAGGGAATTATTAAAATCATTTTGAAATAAAGGAAGGAAGATGGGACTTGATCACATTGAATTATATATTAATAGTTAAGCAATGCAAAGGAGTCATACAGAATATGAACATCTCTAAAAATAGTCCATAAATCATATAATAAAGAATAAAATGTTTTCTCTTAATCATAACAGGAGACAGATGAATCCTTACAGTACCCTA
>VXAV01004858.1:166557-190028 GCA_013399715.1 Alectura lathami
TACTGAGAGGAAATAGACAAAGAAAAGGTGGAAACATTTTCATTTTGTGAGTCTGATACTTTGTCAGGAAGTTGGATAAGGACTTCTTTCAAGATGAATAATTCTACTTTGTTCCAGTGTTTTCTAAATTATATCTAAATTATATATACCGATATACACTGTAAAAATGGCTTTACAGATAACTAGAAACATTTTTTTTTTTCTGGTTTAAGAATGTGGAACTACAATGCTAATTTATTTAGATGAATTGAAATAAAAGCAGTTTTCTATACATATTTTTAAAAGATTAGGTAGAATAATCTGAGCAATTACAGGTTGACTCTCTGTTTCTAGACTGTTTCTAAAAAAAAGAATTTGCTAGGACAGAAATCTAGTCAATGCTAGCCTGCAGAATATGGTAGAAAAAAATCATTAAACAAACTTCATAGAGCTTTTGCTAATGTGATTAATAAAGATAATTGTAGTCATATAATATAATTATATTTCTCTGCTGGATTTAACTACATTAAAAAAAATCCTTTTGTATGACGCAATGACATTAAACAGAGGAATATGTAAAAGACCATTAGTGATCAACAAAGAAGACATCAGATTAGATGCATTCCTGTTTTTAACCTAGCAGAACATAGAGTAGTCTGTAATCACAATAACAAAGGTCACAGTAAGCTGAATTTCATTCTTTACAGAATTCTTCACCTATTTTGCTATAAACAAATATAAAGAATATTTATTGACTGATATTGTCTGAACTCTGGATGACTCTCCTCAGAATTTAAAAATACAAATCTTAATTAGCTTATACATGAAAACTATTTTTAACTGACTCTTTAAGGAACTCTTTTCCTGTGTCAAACAATTTTTTTCTCAACTACTTTAGACTGACTGATGGAGAAAAAAAATCATGAATAAGATTTCAGATGATGACAAATTTCTAAAATAAATTTGTTAGATCAAAGGTTTTTTTCACTTTCTTCACTGCTGAATTTCTCCTTCAGTAGAGATTGAAACTTTGTCCTTTTCAACAAAACTCAAGGAGGAGGGTTTCTCTGAAAACATTTGCCATCCCCCCATTGTTCTCAATATATTGAATCCATTGTCAACAAAGTTGGCTTCTTTCTTGATTTAAGCTACTTCTGCATTTTCCTCTGCTGCTTAAAATCAGCATTCACCATGTTCTCTGAAGCAAGTTGATTTCATTCCTTCTGGTTACATTTGAAAATAAAAGAAAGCTTTTCTAGCAACTGTTTCTGTTCATGTTCCCAGTCAGAATAACGGATAATAGCTGCTGCTTCGCCCAGACCAAAGCCTCAAAAGCCACTTATGCTTGCTTGCTGTATGTATAAATAATAACACTCAATTTAAAGAAAGTTCTGTGTGAGCTTTTCACTGGTCACCAAATAGAATGTTAATGCTCCTGAAGTAGTAGAAAGTTGTACTCCTTGGGGAAAAAACAAAACAAAACAAAACACAGCTAATGGATTCTTTTTCCGTGAAGGATCACATGTATTTATATCAAAACAAGAGCAAATTCAGATGCTGCAGCACATACATTTATTTAAAGTTACGTCTCTCCCTCAATAGTGGCTATCTTCCTTTCCTCAATTTAGTTCTTTCGGATCATGATGTGGATTCCAACATAATTAATGTGAGGGCTCATAAGTGCCACAAAACTGGGAATTCTGGTTGTTATCTGGTCACTTTGCCCCAACGTACAAACTCTTCTATGCCTTGTGCAGTTGATATAGTCCCCTGGAACACTTTGATCAGCTTTTTTAAGCATTCACGATCCTGGATCTGCAAAAATCTCATTAACTTTAAATATCATGTGTTTAGGCCAAACAAGTTTCTATATACAACATCCTGTGAAGGGTCACATACTTGACATCTCATTTTTCCATCTTTTGTTAGTCCGATGCCACCTGGTTGACTCCTATGCATGTTAAATCCTTGTGAGTGCTGTTGCATGAGGCAACCCTAACATATGGATGTGGGCTGTCAGAGTCTTGTTTAAAGGGAATTGTTTTACTTTATGAAAGAGATTATATAGCTTTCTGTTGACCCCCAAGAAAATGTAAATTCACTTTAGCCAGTGGATCAACTAGGAGATTCAGCTTGACTAAATTTTAATTATTTTTTCAATTCTTCTTTCAGTACTTAATTTTACATAAGACAATCATACTTCAATTCAGATGAATGATGCTATGCAAGACAAGTTAATTTGTGCATATCAGATGGAACAAGGGCTGGCAGCACAGGGCAAAGCTTTGAGCATCCTGTTCTTGACCCTGCTTAGGGTTTCTGAAGTCTCCTCAAATCTGAGCCATTCCATGATCCTACACCATTCACACAGATACATGCCAGTTTCTTCTTCTCTAGCTCCATGACGTTCACCACTGGAATAGTTTTAACTTTACATTTCTTTACTCCTTTGCCCATAATAACCTCGTGATATCAAGATGCAAAGTCTTCTACATAATTAAATTAGAACAGTTTCAGTGAAGAACAAAAAATGTACAGGGATTAATAAGAAAGTGAGAAATACTAAAAAGTGAGTAACTATGTTGAATAAACTTTTTTGTTTGTTTGCTTTTAGTCTCTCTAACAAACAAGGTATGAAAATTGAGGTCTCAGAAAACAAACAGAAAGCAACCAAGCACCTAGACAGCACATTCCTCCTGGGATGAAATTCATATTCATTAGGAAAGCTTTATTCCTAATGAGGTCATGACATAGTTTTAACAGTTTTGAACCAAGACCGAACCCAAACACCATCATTATTGAATACTTTGACATTATTTGTGAAGTACCATTACTTGTGATGCCAGATGTTCATAACATTGTCTCAAAAAGAATTGTAAATTGCCCATTTTTGTGATATCTAAAAAGCAGACAAATGGCAGCAAGAACAATGTTATCCCTTCTATTGTATATTGTCCCAGCCATTATACAACATACTTCTTAATTATAATGCATTTACACTATGACTAACAAAAGTAGTTGGTGCAAATTATCGTATACTTCACAGTTCTGATTTAGGGGATAGAGGGCTGAGGTGGGCAGGAAATGCAGTTAGTACAGGTATGAAGCTTTGTCTTTGTCTTCTGTATTAATTTCTGTATTCTTCTATAATCTAGGTTGTAAAATCTTTTCTGTAAAGGCAAGATCACTAAAGTCCAAATCTCTTTCTTTCCTTCTCTCACTTCTCTCTGTCCCTCACTATCTATTAATCTGTTCTGGTGTATTTACATTGCAAATTATTTAGTGAGTGAAAACAGCAAGAATGAGCAATCTTTGCCTGGAGGGCTTGAATGTGTTCCTACGAGTGATGCATGAGCAGGCAGGAGGTTTCTGAAGAGTGGATGGCATATCAAAGATTCCTTTTCTCTGCAATAAAATAGCACTCATTATCAAAAGACATGAGATGAGGACTGTTTCCCACTTGTGCTGTTAAACAGATGAATCCGACCAGTTGCTCTACTCATTTTTCAAGATTAAAGGGAAATATAATGATATAAAAAGATGGTAATATGTATTCTTTCATGAAGAATTGATTATGGCCACATAGAACATTTTACAAAGACTTTTATGGATGTCAGTGTGTTTAGATCACTATACAATTTCTTTCACGCTCCCTGGGGGCTGCCTTTAGAAGCACGGGGGAGCGCTACACCGCTGGTCCTGATCCTGCCAATGCCTCCCTGGCTGCTTTTGCAAGGACTGGTGGCTTCCGGCAGCTGAGGTTAGTTCTCTCCTCACCCTGGGCTCTCCTTGATTTCAGGATCCCCCTCACACCCCACAATTCCCCACTCTGCTGCAGAACATACCTGCAGTGGAGTTGATCAGACCTCGTAGGCTTCAGTCCCATTAGGTGGTCTTGAACCTGCCCTTTGCTTGCAGCTGTAGGGATTTCACTCCTCCAACCCCTGCAGACAGGTTCAGGGACTTGAGAGATTTTGGAAGCCTGACTGCCACTGAAGTCAAAGAACTGGTTGAGCACCTCAGCCTTCTCCATGTCCATTGTTACCATTTCTCCTTTCTCATTTATCTCTTTGGCCTTTCTCTTCCAACCAATGTACCTGTAGAATCCCTTTTTATTATTTTCAAATCTGTCACCAAGTTCAGTTCCGTCTGTACCATGGCTTTCTTGATCTCATCTCTGCATTCTTTATTTCTAATCCATCCTATCAGCAATGAAAACAGGAATTACTGAAGTTTTCTAGTTCACTCACCAAGCTTAACAAGCTCATGACAATCTATTTTATGCCTATGAAATCTGAGAATCTGAGGTAATCACACCAAGTTATGAAACTGGCCTGGATCCTACCTAGTTTCTAACACTGACCAAGACAGATTTGGCAAAAAAAAAAAGAAAAAGTATAAGAGCACACAGAGCTGTGCAAAAAAGGTAGAGCACTTTCTGCAGAATAATTTGTAAAATCCCGCCAAACTGTTTACAATTCAGAACTGGGATATACTGTTACAACCTGTCTCTGTTTCCCTAACACCTCATTTAATGTCAGTTAAAGAAAATCAGCATTTCCTTGTGCTTCATGAGATCACACTTGTTAAATCAGCAATTTCTTCATGACTCTGTATAAATTCTGCAGTTGTCAAATGTCTTTTTAATATTTTGCTTGTAAACATATTATGCATTTACTAGGACTTAAAGAATTTGTCTATTTATTTTCAATTAAAAACATTTAATGTGTTGCAAGCCCTACTGTTTATCTAAGTAAATATTTGGGAAAAAAATGAACAAATAAATTTTCACCTTTTGATAGTATACGTTTTAGCACACATGAAAAAAATATTTATTTTATTAACAACTCAGGCTCAGTAATGTCTGATATGGTTGGGCATATTCTTGGTTTATTTCTTTTTTATTTAAGTCTTCGACCCTTGTAAAACCTGAAATTTTTGCCTAAAATAATCTGTTTCATCCAAATGTAGCACACACAGCATAAGCATTACTTGCTTTGAAACATAGTGCTGTATTTTGGCCATAATTTTTATTAAAAAATACATGTATTAACTGAAAGTCTTTAAGACTTGAAAAAGTCTTTAGGACTTTAAAATCCAGAAGATAATGACTTTCAAAACAGCCAAGAGTTAGCTCTTAAGTAAGGATGTTTCTTATTGATGTAAGAAGAATTGTTTATTGTATTAACTTATGGTGACCAATTCTCCCATGCAAGAAAAAAGCAATGCACAATCTTTTATTTCCTGCCAAAAAGCAGAAACCTACTGTATCTTTTAGACACTACATATCAAATTTCAGATCTAGCACAGTCTAATGGTCAGTTTGCAAACATTTCAGTTTTTGATCAAAACATAGCACTTCTAAATTTTGAAAAAGGATATAGAGAAAATGAACTTAATCTATTTAATTGGAGTTGTGAAAAACATAAATAAACACTAAAGAATATTATACACAGTTAATATATTAGTCAGTAGGCATGTGGTCTTATATTAAACTCACTAAATATATTTTATGTAGCTGGCAATATAAAGGATCAGGCATTACAAAAAGGAATTTTCTCTGAGGAGTGAGAGGTAGAATTTCAGATCTAATTTACTGAACAAAAAAGTCTTTTTTTATTTTTATTTTTTCCATAATTCAGACATAGAATCACAGAATCGTAGAATCATCCGAGTTGAAAGGGACATCCAAAGATCCTCTAGTCCAACTCCCCTGCAGAGAATAGGGACATCTACAGCTGGATCAGGTTGCCCAGAGCCCTGTCCAGCCTGACCTTGAAGGCCTCCAGGGACAGGGCATCCACCACCTCTCTGGGTAACTTGTGCCTGTGCTTCACCACTCTTATTGTAAAAAACTGTTTTACTTATATCCAGTCTAAATTTCCCCTCTCTCAATTTGAAACCATTTCCCCTAGTCCTATCACAACAGACCCTGCTAAAGACTCTGTCCCCTTCTTTCTTGTTGCCCCCTTAAGACACTGAAAGGCTGCTCTCTGGTCTCCCTGGAGCCTTCTCTTCTCCAGGCTGAACAGCCCCAACTCTCTCAGCCTGTCCTCACAGGGGAGGTGTTCCATCCCTTGCATCATTTTTGTGGCCCTCCTCTGGATGCGCTCCAACAGCTCCATGTCCCTCCTGTGCTGAGCACTCCCCATCTGGACGCAGCACTCCAGGTGGGGTCTCACCAGTGCAGAGCAGAGGGGCAGGGTCACCTCCCTTGCCCTGCTGGCCACACTTCTTTGGATGCAGCCCAGGATGTGGTTGGCTTTCTGGGCTGTGAGGGCACACTGCTGGCTCATGTCCATCTTGTCATCCACCAGCACCCCCAGTTTCCCTCCGGCAGGGCTCTTCTCAATCCTTGCATCCCCCAACTTGTACTGATAGCAGGGGTTGCCACGACCCAGGTGCCAGACCTTGCATTTCACTTTGTTGAAGCTCATGAGGTTCTCCTGGGCCAACTGCTCCAGCCTGTCTAGATCTCTCTGGATGGCATCCCATCCCTCAGGAGTATCAACTGCACCACATAGCTTGATGTAATCCACAAACTTGCTGAGGGTGCACTTGATCCCACTGTCGATGTCATTGGTGAAGATGTTGAAGAGCATCGGCCCCAGAACAGACCCCTGAGGGACACCACAGAATCATAGAATCATAGAATGGCTTGGGTTGGAAGGGACCTCAGAGATCATCTAGTTCCAACACCCCTGCCGTGGACAGGGCTGCCAGCCACTAGCTCACTAGATCAAACTGCCCAGGAACCCATCCAGCCTGGCCTTGAACACAGCCAGGGATGGGGCAGCCACAGCTTCTCTGGGCAGCCTGTGCCAGCGCCTCACCACTCTCTCAGGGAAGAATTTCTTCCTGATGTCCAACCTAAACCTCCCCTCTTTCAGTTTTAGCCCATTCCCCCTTGTCCTGCCATTATCCACCCGTGTAAAAAGTCGGTCCCCCTCCTGCCTGTAAGCTCCTTTCAAGTATTGGAAGGCCGCAGTGAGGTCTCCCCGGAGCCTTCTCTTTTCCAAGCTAAACAATCCCAACTCCCTCAACCTTTCCTCACAGGAGAGGTGCTCCAGCCCTCTGATCCCTCCTCTGGACCCGCTCCAACAACTCCACATCCTTTCTGTACTGGGGGCCCACAGTGACCACTTGTCACTGATCTCCATCCGGACATGGAGCCATTGACCAGCACTCCCTGGATGAGATCTACCAACCAGTTCCTCATCCATCTCAGAGTCCACCCATCAAATCCATATCTTTCCAGTTTAGAGAGAAGGATGTTATTGGGGACCATGCCAAAGTCCTTCCTGAAGTCCGGATAGATGTCAGTGGCTCTTACCTTGTCCACTGATGCAGTTACACCATCGTAGAAGGCCACTAGGTTGGCCAGGCAGGACTTGCCCTTGGTGAAGCCATGCTTGTTGTCTTGCATCACCTCCCTGTCTTCCATGTTTTATTCCACTTTTATTTTTTATCAAATTATGCATTTTTTTTAATGTATTGTATATATAATATAAAAGAGATGACCCAAGACTGCCACCTTGATTGCTCAAGAACGGAAGTGAAAACTGGAGAATCATTGAGAAAATTACAGGAATTCTCACTTATGATTGAGAATTTGGCCAGCAATACTCACTGTGACACACACTTTTTTTTAATTTTGTATACAATCTGGCCATAAATCAATGTGCCCAGAGCAGGAGGAATGTTCTGTGTCTCCGTCCACCTACGTTTTTTGATAGTCAATAATAACAGCATAACAGAGGATTCAAAGACTTGTTTTGACACAGTGTAACCATCTCTATACCTTTATCTAATTATGTTGTAAGGCTATGAAGCCTTCATTGCCTGTGTCCTTGATAGTTTAATGAATTTTATTTTGAACTCTATGAAAACCTCAGGTGGTGTATGTAGATATGTCAGCTTTAGTGAAAGAATATATAACACTTTTCAACATCTGAACATCAATCTTTTTTTTCCTTTATCCATGATCCACAGAGAACTGAAACCCACTGGGACAGAGCCTTGAAGATGATATGCAACTGTCACATTAATTAGAAACTGAGCTTCAAAATATGCCTTGCTGAAGCAAACAGGTCTAAACAGATCATTTGGTTTTGTATTCCTGAAGTGTGTCAGGATGCTTCTGGCTTCATTCAAAAGAGGTAGGAAAGATGTAAATTACATGGGCTTTTGTATCTGTTGATATTAAAAAGTTGTGAAGCAATCCTCAGAACATCATTACACTCATGGCAGACAGCATTATACTTTTGTATCTTTGGAAGGATGTAGCACAGAGAAAAAAAAAAAATGCTTCTTTTAATGTTTTCTTCTATTATTTGGATCTATACAAAACATTTTGTGATCAGTACTAGTTCCCTATTTCTAAAGATATGTCATGCTTGTGCGATTGCTATGGTGCCAACATTTTAGCCCTAAAAAATGTGAGAAACTTTTTGCTAAATGAATGTTTTTTTCATGGAAACATCTGGTATTTTAAGCTTCAGATTCTTTCTGATTCTGTACATAGTCTAAGAAATTCAAGAGGCA
This sequence comes from Alectura lathami, assembly GCA_013399715.1. Lineage (NCBI taxonomy): Eukaryota > Metazoa > Chordata > Aves > Galliformes > Megapodiidae > Alectura > Alectura lathami. Next base: position 175,081 of record VXAV01004858.1, read on the forward strand.
GCAATTACATATGTGAAAGTATTAATTTCAAAAACTGTTTCCAGTGGTGTTTGAAGACCACAGAGAAATTTAAATCAGATTTTTGTTTGTGCACAATTAGTATAATTTCTTATTATACTGTAATAAATTTTCACCTCGTTTGCTTTCTGCAGAAAATTTTTGTCCTAAATCTCAGATTTTGACTGCAAGTGTGTTAGAAGTTCTACAGAACAAAAAAAAAAAAAAATCGATTTCTTTAATACTGGCATATTTTGACTTGAAAATGTTGTAGTCCATTCTGCACATTGCCACTCTTTTACTTGATATTTCTTTTGTTTTTCTGGTTTTAGGCCTTTAATTCATCTTGAGACTACAGCTGCTCCAGTTTAGCTCTATGAACCATGAACAAGTTTATCTCTCTGAACTATGGCCATGGCTGCTGGAGGTTAGGCATCTTGTCCCTAACCCTGGCTGTCTTTTCCTTCCATGAACTGCTTAATCCTTTTTTCTGCAGAGGAGTTGGTATTGACCTTGTGAAAGAGCAAGGTGGGGGAACTGAAAAAAAAAAAAAAAAAGAAAAAGAAAAAGAAAAAGAAAAAGAAAAAGAAAAAGAAAAAGAAAAAGAAAAAGAAAAAGAAAAAGAAAAAGAAAAAGAAAAAGAAAAAGAAAAAGAAAAAGAAAAAGAAAAAGAAAAAGAAAAAGAAAAAGAAAAACATTGTTTAAACTGTTCAAGACTCAGCTTGGTTCATAAGTCATTCTGCACATTGTATTATACCTGCAGAAGATATTACCTCCTATTCCAAAGGGATGGATAATCATTTGTATGTTATAAGAAGTTGGACTGTGGAGAAAGTTAAATCTTTAGATCCTTGCTCTGGGGCAACATTTGCCAGTCAAAACTTCTGGAATTTTGTCGTATGCATTTCCTCTTTGCTAACTGCTTAAATTTACACTTATATTTTCTTTAGTAAGGTCTCCACAGAAGGAAAAAATGGAAATTCAACAGTTTTTTCAAGCTTCACTGTACTTTCAGACGCACTAATGTGATCTATGTGCATAGTGATGAAAACAAAGTCAGACTCAAGTTCTAAATCAAAGGAGTGTTTCCTATTAGACATATTCTGCCTGTCCTCCTGCTCTGCTGTGTGTACGAAGCAAGGTTCAAAATACGAAATGAAGAGGTTTGCTTTCCAACTACAGTGTTTTATAATCTATCGTTGCCACTCCAGTGGAAAGATTAATGCATCATGACATATATATTTATGTATATACACATATATGTGTGCATGTGTATGCACAAACTCAAATAGTTCATTCTGTCTGTTCCCCACATTTCTCTGCAAAGCTCTTCTTGTTGTGAAGCATCTGTGTATAAAATTTACATTCATATGATCTGTTTCAAACATATCTAGTATGATGTCTTTTGCGGTTGCCATCTGTCATACAGTAACAAAAGTGATTTTTTACCCCCAACAGAAAGAAAAAAACATGCATAATATAAACGAGGATATTTTAAAAAAATGTTAAAAGATCCACAGTAAACACATTCAGTACAAGTCTCAAAGGAGACATGATTCTTTCTAAATCTCCATATAAAAAGGCTTTTAAAGTTTACCAACATTTGATTTGAATTATTCAGCTTTAGCTAAACTAATACATTATTCATGTTAAGTGAATCATATAAATAATGCCCATTTTATGTGAAGAAAATTTTAAAAGCTAACTTGTATGGAGCCTGGAATTTATAGCTGAGGCTTTACCAACTCATTAGAAGCAAAACTGGGTATGGAATTTCTGACTCAGTTCAACAGAAAATGAGTTGATACATTATTGCTTGTGAAGGTGAATGCTAAATATATCCCTTGAACATTAAATACAGCCACCTCAAGAACTCAGTTGTTGAACACATATCCACAAGTACAGATAATCTTCTGTCCTCTTCTAATAAGATCTTTATTTTTCAGTAGTAGACGAATTTATTCCAAGAAAATCAATATCATTGAATGGCATTCAACAGAACTGGTAGGCTTTGGTTATCTGTTAACAATTTTTAGACTATTTAGAAATCTATGCCTAATTCATGAAAGCTCGTAAGAGTTGCTGTTTTTGTTGAATTACTAAACAAGCACGATTGGACAACTTATTAATGGAGAAATAATTCTAAAATCAGAAAATGATAGTTCTGCTCTTTAGAATTCCATGCGCATGAAGGAATAAATTGCTATTTTGTGCCTTCAGGACAAAAACTCAGAACCAGACAATTTTGTCATTTAGGACTAATCCAGTTCCAGTGTGGGGCACTGGGAATGAGCCAGTGGTTGCATTGATAGACAATCTACTTCAATTTCTTTATACGTAAAATCAGGGAACACTTACCTCTGCAGTGCTGTTGTGAAGCAACAAGTTACTACTAACTGTTGCTGTTGTTATTTCTGTTTTAGCTAGTTTCCTATCAGGCAAATAAATTGTTGTGATATCTGCATTTCAGGTACTTTCCTCAGAATAACCTAGACAGAAGTCAAAACGTTTTCCTTAGTTTACAGTTCCTAAAGTTCTTGTACCATTGCCCTACCATAAGAATGAATCAGCAGAAAGCTGATGTGGATGTATGTACTTTCATAATATTCAGTGAAATTTTATATTTTCAAAAGCTTGGGTAGTTCAGGCCCAGAAAATTTAATGGTCAAAATAATCCTGCAATGACAGGAGTTTTTTCTAGCCTCGTGTTTAGACACACTGCAGTTTAGTTAAATACATCTCTCATTGATATAAAACTGGTTTATAAATACCAGGATATGTTTCCCAGAAAGTATATGAAATCCTACTGGCCATTTTGACAACCGACAGATGCATTTACTTTTGCTAGCACTGCCACATGTGGACTGGATCCAGCAGGATGCAGCTGGAACAGATAAAGGGGTTTTTGGCAGACCATTATTGACAGAAGACTGATCCCATGAAGACCATGAAAACCATCTAGGGACTTTGCTGCAAGGACTAAAGATCTCAGGAGATGTAGACTGTCTTGCAGCTGGTGCTGAGAAGTAAATATACTACACAAGATACCCTGGAGGCTGTTCTTAGGTTGCATGAACAGAGACTGAAAGAGGTATCTTTTTCTGTTTCTTTTTTTTTTTCCTTCCTTCCTTCTAGGAGGAATGCACAAGTGCTGCTCAGAGATGCTTCCTGACTCCTTTACACCAAGCAAGATTAAGGGTGAGGATATTTAAACATGAGGCTCCAGCACTTCAGTTGTAGCAGTATTTCACTCAGCACTCACAGTACTTCAGTCTTCCTTGATGACAAATAGTGGCTTCACAGCATGATCAGGCTTTTGATAGAAAATGACTGAGAGGAAAAAATCTTAAAGTCTTTGTGTTTTCCATTGAAGTACTTCTTTCTAGTCATAATGACTTTTCCGCCTCAGTGCATCATTAATGGATATTTTGGTAACCCATGTGAAAGGATGAAAATAAACGAATAAATAAATAAACCCTAGTGTTAAAAAATGTCTTGGGATTATTAAGTGTTTAAAATCCTTCAAGGAGAAAATATTTATTCCAAGAAAGTTCCAGATGGAAAAAAAAAAAAAAAAAAAACCATTATCTTAAAGGTATTTGAAAGTTGAAGTGAAGGAAAGACTCATTTTCCAGAGGGTGCTAGGAAAGCTTACAGTAAAAGGGGAGATAAACTATACAACAATAAAAATGCCAAGAGAGAAATGCTTCAGTATCTTTCCTATAAAAACTGAGTATTTCTGCAGGGTTTCTTCTAGTCATAGTAGGTGTTTTATAGTGTCTCTCTTTTGGGTCATTAAGCATTCAAGTAGCACAAAGCAAATTCTACAGCACATAGGAACCTGTCCTCCCTGTGAGCAAAGATGTACCATGATATTTTGTTCTGCACTCCTTTCATAGTTAGGTCTAAGAGATTCACAAAGTCCTTACAGTCAATGTCAAGAAAACAGGGGAAAAGGTGAAATGAGGAGAAATGAAATGTGAAAAGCTCTGCTGAAGCATATTGAACACACATTCATCTCTGGGACTGAGAACCCACATTGCCCTTAGAGTCTGTGATACAGATTTGCAATGCAAAGAAAGGATTTAAATGTCTCACATGGTGCAGGCAAACTGAATGGCAGATTTTCCTTAGGAACCATAAATGCAGGACTACCCATATCCTCCCAGCTGGAGTTCTCTCAGAAAGTGCATATAGAAAGTAGCCTTCCTGTCTTAAAAAGTTGTGGGTGAGAGAACGACAAGCAATTGTCCCAATTTTCCCAAGCTGATAACAGCTATCAGCTCTTCTGCATACTCGCAAGCATAGCCGAGCCAGAGCATACCCAGTATGCCTGGGGCCCAACCCTCCCACATAGATTTCCTGGGATGGAGCAGCCCTGGCATTCAGCACTCTCACCCTCGTGCACAGAGCTGTAGGGAAGATGCCTATTTAGAGTTTTCCTGGCCATTGCTATCTCCCAGATCCTTGTTCTGATCACAGAATCACAGAATCACAGAATGTTAGAGATTGGAAGGGACCTCGAAAGATCATCTAGTCCAATCCCCCTGCCGAAGCAGGAACACCTAGAGCAGATCGCACAGGAACGCATCCAGGCGAGTTTTGAATGTCAAGGTCGCAATGAGGTCTCCCGGGAGCCTTCTCTTTTCCAAGCTAAATAGTCAGCAAGGGATGAGGAGAAGATGTGATGGACTGTGTGCAGTAAAATGAAGCAATATGACTAAGCTTTAAGAAATTTCTGTTACTGATTTTTGCTTACATTTTCCTATTTCATCAGACTGCATAGAATACAAATGTACTTTTAAGCTAAATAACCATATGTATTTATCTCTAATTTTGTTTAGAGAAATGACTCCAATTTTTGAGAGTATACTACAAAATAATCTGGGTCAGTCTCTCAATTACAGTTTCAGCCTCAAGTAGAAGGATACATTTAACTGCTAGAAAGCTTGCCTTTCTATTGAGATACTGAAGGGATGCTAAAGGGGTAAAAGACCTGTGTGAAACCAACTGTAGCTAGAATGTAAGGAGAGCTCTGAGTAAGGAGAACATCCTTGAAGAAGACCAGCTTAAACTGCGGGCATTGTGTTTTAGGCTTGCTCCCTAACTACTTGAGATCAGAAACTATAGATAAGGGACTAACAATGATAATGGTGCAGAACAGCGGAAACTTACCAAGAAAAGCAAGTAACTGCGCATGCCTCAAGGGAGAAGGTGAAAAGTTCAGCTAGGAGGAATACTCAGAGCCTTCATCACGAAGACCCCCAAAGACCACCTGAGGGACTCACAGAGCGTGCGTGAGTAGGAGGAGTGGTATGATAATTGATGTTAGGAAATCTAATGACTGTGTATGTAATGTTTGCAAAATCTAATAAATATATGTGCGATGTCTGCATATAAGCAAGCTGCACGCACCACTTGGTGTGTCTTGGGAGGAGTGATCCCCTAAGCACCCAGCGCTGCAGTAAAGGATACCTGCTTAATAGTCTCTCAGACTGACTATTGAGTTATTCTGCGGCTTTTGCACGGCTTCAATATGATAGACCATCTCAACTGTAAGCAATGGAATAAAGATTTTCTCCAGCAACAATTAATCTTCTCCTTGAGAAATCAGATGAGTGAAGGTTCTCCTGGAGTTACTTGAATGACTATGTTCCACAGGGCTGAGTTGCTTTAGCACCCTATGAGGTAGGTAGTAATGTTTAACCATTCAGGAACATGTTATCCATTTCTTGTAGAAATACTGCCGTCATAATAAAGTAATGTTTCCGTCAATAGAGCTAGCCTTGCCACATAGCCTCATCATTGCTCTTTAGGGGCACATTATGTTCTGCTTCTCAGTGAGATCTCTGCCCTTCAGCCTGCTGGCAGAAACTCTTTCCTACAACAGAACCAGAACTCCTTTTGTCAACAGCAATTAGTAAAAAGAGAACAAATGTGTAGAACTATACTGATACAAAATTTTCTAGGGAAAATCCAACACTCCTAATATGACTTTTTGCTGAGTTGATTGCACCACTGTATGTAAGATTTTCTACCTGAACTTTTATTCCTTAATTGTGTTAAGGTCTAATTATTCTAAAATCAAGCTTGAGTTGTTTGCACAAGGAGCCTTCAGTTGCTGGTTTCCCCTTAAAAATTCTCCAAAATTTTATGAAAATGTTAAATATGATCTGTAATGAATTTGCTTTTATCTGGAATCATAGAATAGCTTGGGTTGGAAGGGATCTTAAAGATCATCTAATGACCATACATAATTAAAATCTCAAAGTAGACAAACTTCTAAGTGCACTTAAGCATTAAACAAAACAAAATGGGAATTAAGAACAAATAGTACATCATATAGGTACTGCGTTTATAGGAGCCACCATGGTTCCCTGGCATTTCTATCCCTTAGGGTGATCTATGAAAACATAGGGCTGTGTGAACACGTAGCATGTGTTCATATCAAGCTGCTCTTATTTTCACTGCATACAGAGTTGTAGCTCACAAAAGTCATTATAGAAATGCAATCATTCCTAATGAACTAACTGTAACATTAGTACCAGATTATGTGACATAAGCTTGGTTTGGGGAAATATCAATTGATTCAATCCAGGAATGATATTTAGCAGTGATGTTCTTCAGCTAGTGATTGAACCTAGGAGAATTCCTTTTCTACTTGCCTCTACTTGCCTCTATTCTTTGCCTTATAAAGAAAATATACAAACTTTCTGTTTGCTATATTCCTCATGACCAGTGTTTTATTTGTGAATAGATCTTGTAGCACACAATGTTGTTTAAATTTCCTCCTGAATAAAGTCACCTAAAAATCTTCCAAAATGTTTCCTTAAATATAATAAAAAGGGACAGCTATGGAGGTGTGTGTTCAGTACAGGTAGCTTCAGTGAGGAAGCTCCTAATTTAAGATCTTCATATGCCTAAGTAGGTGAAATGAATCTAAGTGCATTTAAGTACTACTAGGCTGGAATTAAAATGTATAGTATCTAATCTGGCTGCACACTGGTGGGAATTGTCAAGATAAACATGGGAGAATTGTTACAGCAAGTTGCATATAGACCATGGGTCTTCATGTTGTGTAACATTCCATTATGATAAAGACATTTTTATTTCTACTATCTCAAGAGAAATACATTTTCAAAATATTTTCCAAAGTCCTGCTCCAAAGTCTACATTAGGCTGTCTTCCCTCTACCTATGAAGCTTATTCTGTTTTTTGCAGTATATTATTGTTTGAAACATATGCACCAAGACTATTTAAATGAGTTGTTAATTAGTCAGTTCTTAAACAACAACACATTTTCTCTAGTGTACTGTACAAATACTAATAACTCATGCTCTTCCCATCTGTTTGAATCCACCTGTTATCATTATTTTAAACTTACAATGTAAAGACTTTGATGAAGGAAGTAATTTCATATTATATGCTCACATTCAGAAACAATGATAATGCTTTTTGCTGCTATCATAAGCCACATGTTAACTGTTTTCCTTTAGTTTTGACATTATAAATTGAAATTCATACCAGAAATCAGAGAAAGATGCTTTAAGTCAAAAAGGATTTTACATTTTTTTAGGGTTGAAGAGATTTTGGAGACAGAAACATCTCATATTTCCACACAGGCACATGCTCTGATTAAATTAATGTTTTTATCATATATTTAATTAAAAAAGGCTCAGCATAACATCCCCTGACAGCATGAGATTGATCCTCTGGTTATCTGAATCTTCTGTGTTACAGTCTTGAATGTCCTGGATGCAGACACCTGCAGATATTTTCATTCTTAATCAATGTTTTTGCTATAGAAAGTGATTTCAGACAGGGAAAACCAGGCAACCCAAAACCCGTGCTGAGGCATCTGCAGTGTGGATTTCTTCAGCTGAGTTTGGTGTGGATCAGAGCAGATATGCATCAGTAGGTCTCTAGGACAGATTTCAGTTTTCTACACACAGGTACACAGCAACATCTGAGATGTTCCCAGTATTCCTGGAGCTTCCAGGCTCTGCATCTGGCTCCTGCAGGTGTTGTGCCATATCTGCCGGGCACATAGTAGCTGTTTCAGTCTCAGGCTTCTCTGACACCAGCTACCCATGTGTGGGTAACAACCACAGCCTTGGTCAACACAGCAGCAAGAACTTAAGAACTTAACTCTGGCCAAATTAAGGCATCTAACGCAAGCTTTGCCTTTCAGCAGTGGCTATGACCGTACCAGACGTGCAGCAGTACAATCCTTTGCTTCGATGTAGTGTATATGTCGATCTAGAGAATATCTGACAACCTGCAACTGCAAAGGATAAGCTTGGAGTATATAATCAACTCATGACTTGTGCTGGCCATCTTATGTAGCAACGTGAAGATAGTGAAATGTGTTAGACTGTTTGTGCTAATGTAAGTGTAATGAGAATTACAGGTGTTATAGCAGTCATAACCTAATTTGCATCACTAAATTCTGAAGACACAATCTTATTCTTTGATAACAAATGGCCTTTCTCAAGATTCAGTGGCACAGGATAGTAGATTGCTGAGCTCCTCCCTCTGTTACCCTCTGCCCTTTCCCAGCAAGAACAAAGCATGTAAGAAGATATATATACACAAGTTAATTCGGTCTACAGAGAAATATTAATCTTTCTCATTAATATTCCAAGCTTCATACAAAATTTTCCTGTATTGCAGAAGACTTTGCCTGGTCTATAAAATCTTACTGGAATAGATCCTTTTTGGTAACAACTGCACACCAAATGGTGTAATTCTCATCAGGTGACAGAGATACAAAAGCTATTTTCTGGCTGGACCCTGGAGCTGTTGGAACAATGTTCACAGAAGGAAGACAACAATCCCTCTTGCATGTTCCTTACAGTTTGCTGCAGTGGTCAGCATCATAGTGCTATGAGCTGCTCCCAAATGAGCTCCAAGCAAAGTTGTTCTCCCACTTGAATTCCAAAAAACCTGCAGATCCATGTAACCAATCTCAAGAAATCCGAGTTTACTCCTGTGAAACTGGCTGCATAGTTTCTTGAAATGTTGAGCCACTACTGTTATGGTACTATATCTACAAATAGGCACATTCCTTTGTATGCTAGATATATAGTTCCATTTTTCAGAATGTGAACTTAAAGAGTCATGAATGGAGCCAAATCCTTCCTTTATATTTCAAACTGGAGCTTCCAGTCTCCTGGACTACAGAGGTCAAATGCTGTCTCAGCCTGCATTTCTAAGTGTTATTTTCCATCAGCTACTCTACTATTGCTTTGATGAAGCTACTGAAGATTTCCATATGAAAGAAACTTAATTTTTCTTTACTTGGTGGCAGATGCTATCCAAACACATCTGCAGTATTCCTACTCTGGGAAAAACAACAACAACAACAACAGACGAAACCACAGGTTTCCAGGGTAAGAATTCTAATCACTGTATATGTTACCATTTCTTACCATTTGCAACAGGTGCCACAATCACAATCACAGACTGTACATTTGGCAAAGTCTGATCAATGCGTATTGAGTAGTATCAAAAATGTCTCTATTATTTGTCAGTACAGATGTAACATGACATTATTCAGTCTCACTAAAGAGCTGTCGCATGTGGTTGTTCCTGTTTCAGGATCCCCCTAGACAAATCACTGTGTTGCACTTTTCACTGTACAGAGACAGCTTTTTTATTTCCCTGGAAAGCCACATGGGATAAAGATGCTGTTGTTCTCAGGCAAATTTTTATAAGTAATTTCCAGTTAATTGTGCTGTTTCCCCCAGAGATTTAAAGAAAGCTAATCAGAGTGAAGAACAAATACATTTTCCATCAGTAACTTCTGTTTGATTTTATAGTTACCGGAATTAACCAAAAAGCACAGGTTCTAACATTCTTGTCTCATCTGCTATAGGACTGAAAACCCAAGCATTGTCACATCCAGGGTATGTCTTACCCCAAGGATTTTGCAGATGAGATTGACACAGTATGAAGACAGGAGCAAACAACAGGGAGGAGTAAATATGTACAGATAGCAGTCAGGTTGCAAAAGGAGTGTAGGTTTTGACAAGCTAAACCATTAAAGTCACAGCTCAGAGAATAGTCAAACTGCAGGAATAGGAGGAGAAATTGTTAAGTATGTTAGAATATTTATCATGGTCAGTATATTTGTCATGGTTTTCCATAAGTATTCCATATCATGATATCAAGTAATAAACTGACGGAGTTGGGAGAGCTGCTGAGGGAGAACTACAGCTCCCGAAATGCTCCTGTCCCTTCCCACGTGGTTTCCAGGTTCTGGAAGTTCTTCCTTTTTGCTTCCAATTGCCGCTGTGGACTACACAGTCAGGAGACTCTCCCTTTTCCTCATACGCATTTATATATTGTCATATTTATTGCTCTCAATTCCTTTCGTATTGTATTATCTCAAGTTCCTTTATCATTTTATGTAAACTAGTTTTATCGAGCACCTCCTCCTTTCTCACTCCTTTACCCAGCCTCTGCGAGGGGAGGGGGGGGAGGGGGCTAGACACTGTCATGGGACAATCCAGTTAATCCATGAGATTTTACTATGTTAGAATATTTATTGCAGAGATCCGGCATTTGGGGGAAGCTGGAGATAGAGTAGGCGTACACAGCACAATTGTGGCTTGTTTGAGGCATAGTCTGTTTGTAGGGTAGGAAGCTATAGGAGTCATTCAGTGTGGGAGTAGTCTTGAAAGGCATTGTAGCTCCAAGAAGCAGCTCCTAAGATTTAAATCTTTGCCTAGTCTTCCTGGCACTAGGGAATAACTGCTTCCCTCAATGGGAATGTGTCATCTCCCTCAAGTTATCTGGAAAGCAGCTCCAGGCAAGACTCTTCCCAGCTTCATTATTATTTGGCTAGCCATTTTCAGGTCATAAGATTAGGGAGAGAAAATCTTTTTCTCTCCAAACTATACTTGAACCCAAAATAGGCAAAACTGTAATGTTTCCTACTAGTAAGACAAAACAATACGCTATGAATTTCTCTGTTGCCTTCATTTCCAAAAGCACCAGGAGATAACTTCTAGATTTAGGACATTTAAACCTCATAGTGGTACCAATGAATGTATCTTAAGACCACCTTCTAGTGAGCCAAGCTGCATTAAACATTAACTTGCTTTGTTCTGCCACATAAACATGTGTCTGGGTTTAATAAAACCAAGGCGAATAACTTGACATAAGTATTCAGTACAATGCAGGAAGGTATTAAATTAACTCTTCTCGTGAACAGGTTTTATATAGTTCTGCAAAAAATTCTTCAGCTGACTACTAAATGTTTAGAACATTGTCTAGCACTTTTTATAAATCATAATACGTTTCTCAAGATGGTGGTTCCATATGACAGGTAGTTATAACTGACTGTAATAAACATCAAATTTTTTAGAAATTTTTGTTGGCTATTTTTTTTTTTTTTTCCTGCTCAGGATGAGCTCTGAGAGCTGTCCATTACCTATGACTTGCAGAATGTTATGTACCAAATGGGATTTGGGCTCATGGTTATTATTTTGCTAAAAGCATATCAATGAGAAGTTGCTACTCTCCATTAGATACACAGGGAATTTTGTCTTGTGGATAATGCTATCATGACGTAGATCGTTTTAAACATAAAGTATGTGTTCATATCTGTCTTATATACATATATGAGAAATATATTTCCAGGAAATGTTGCATTCTCAGCACGTAAACATGAATTTCCACAATTAAAACTCATACACTTTTTATGCTGTCCAAACCCACATCTGAGCAGGCCTTGACATAACATTAGTACTTTATTTTTACAGCTGATACACTACCTTGTCCTGTGAATTTTATTCTCTGTTTGTCAGCACTAGTACCTCTGTTCTTCTGTTATGTCCACAATTTCATTTTATCCTGTAGGCCCCGGATATAAAAGTATTTGTACACATGTACACACACAATTTAAAATATTCTCCACTATTTTAAGATCTGGACTGCAAATTTTTCGAAGTAGACTTTCTTACTTGCACTGGATAATGACTTGACATTAAGGGGTTCCACACACTCTTGGAGTTCCTGGAAACCACACAATATGTGACCAACAACAGAAGAAAATCTGAGAATATATAGAATTGAAATGATAGTTTAACGTTTAACCTTTAAAAAAAATCTCAATGATTTCCCCTAAGAATGAGATTTATTTCTTAAAGATTTTAGGTTGAAAAAAAAAAAAAAAAAAAAAAAAGNCCCTAAAAATAAGATTTATTTTTTAAAAGTTTTAGTTGTAAAAAAAAAAAAAAAAAAAAAAAAAGGGAAAATAGATGTGCTGACCCTACTAAAGGTAGAAGAATGTGTACTGTACCTATTAATCCTGCTCTTCATGTTGTTAGTGCTGAAACTCTGACCTAGCATTTGTGGCTGGCACATCTCCTTTTAGCTCTTGAGGGCCCTAGGGTGAACAGGAACAGGTGATTTGTTCATCATTCCACTCTCTAAGCTCAAGCAAACAGCTCGTCCTGTGCCTCTACAAAGAATTTTGGAGGGCTTAATTTTGTTTTTTTTTTTGCCCCATCTCAGTTTTGGGTACAGGTAAAAGTTAAAAAAAGGTAACACTCACCTTGCATTGAGCTCTGCTTGCTCAGAATCACCAAGCTACAGCCTGTGATTTTGAAATCCTATCCTTGACTTCAGAACGCTCTGTGCATAAAATAACAACTATTGAAAAAAATCACATAGAAAAAGAATATATTTTATTAAGTAACTCCAATTCTCTTCACACATCTATGTTATCTATGTTTCTTGGAGTATTCCCTTCAGACAAAAGAAAAGGCTTGACTTACTGTTTTTCTGAGGAATGTGGTGGGGGTTTCATGTCACTTTCACACAGTAATGTCTGTACATTGAGTCTGAATAGCAACAGCAGGTGCTAGACATGGCAGTGGATGTTTGTAAAACGTAGAAAAACTCTATATGAATTTAATTGAAAATTTTTGTTTTCTTTTTCTCTCTAAGGAAAATAGTTTCTTAGGTGAGATAAAGTCTTATTGAATACCTCTTTTGCCCAGACACTTCAATAAATGCTAATTACAAGACATGAAAAGACATAAAGGGAACATTTTACAAATAAGATAATGAAATAAACGTCGAGGTTTTTTGGTCATTTTATGCTTTCTTCTTTCTTGTGTGTGTGTGTTTGCACACTGGCAAAATAAATAAGTAAATAAAAAGCCAGAACAGAATGAAACTATTCTACATTCTTCTTCGAGTTGACAATGGTGCATTTTAAAACAGAATATGTTATGGAAAAACTTTCATCCAATTTTGGGCAAACAAAATGCTTTCTGACTGATAGAGTACTGTAACTTGTAAGAGACATCACATCCTAATTTGGAAATATTGATTACATTTCTGGGAAAGTATGGAAGGTGCAGAAGCATTTTACAAAATTTCATTCGCACGTTTTTAAAATGCTTCTACTTCTAGTTCCAACTTTTCTATATTCTATTTATTTAAATTACCTTACCCTGTTCACCACTACGTTTTATAGTAGCTCTCTCAAGCAGGGAAAAGCACTCATCTTGTTTTATAGGTAGAGATAATAGGAATCCAGATAGACTAATGAAGAGAAGGTCACACAGGAAAACTCTGGCCGATAAGGTATCTAACCCAGGACACCCAGATTAAAAAAAAATGCCTGAGTTTCACAACCACTCCTTTTTCTTCATTCCAGTAAAGCTGCGGCTAGGGGAACATTTATTAAGAGAATAAACTGAAGAAAGGAAAGAAAGAAAGAAAGAAAGAAAGAAAGAAAGAAAGAAAGAAAGAAAGAAAGAAAGAAAGAAAGAAAGAAAGAAAGAAAGAAAGAAAGAAAGAAAGAAAGAAAGAAAGAAAGAAAGAAAGAAAGAAAGAAAGAAAGAAAAAAAAAGGTTAATCTATCAAGATTTTACTGAGTATAATATCCTAAGCAGAATAAGCCTAAGCACACAGACCTTCTTTGAATATAGAGGAGTACACAGATCTGAAGGTGTGGATGGCATTTGGGCACTTGATCTCCAAAGCAGTTTTAAAATTAGCAAGGAGACAGCATAAATAAGCATATTCTGAGTATATTTGATCTACATGGAGAGCTTTGAGGTTTCGTCCAGAACTATTATCAGGTGCATAGAAGTGGTGCCACCACAGACTTTTTACAAACAAAGTTTGCACAAGTATGCTTACATTATGAGCTAAATGTAAACCTCAAGATGAGGTTTACGTAAACCTTTGAAAACAGGAAGATGAATGCAGCCCTATAAGCAATTCAAAGCAGGGAACAGAGCATCTGTGCAAGGCCCCAGTTCTCCTTTGCTTAATAAGGATGGACGACATATGCAGGCAATCCCTCAAATGGGTCAGACATTCCATCCTCCTCATGCCTTTTAAGGCCTTTGACACAGTTCCCCATAACATCCTTCTCTCTAAACTGGAAAGGTATGGATTTGATGGGTGGACTCTTTGATGGATGAGGAACTGGTTGCTAGATCGCGTCCAGAGAGTGCTGGTCAATGGCTCCATGTCCGGATGGAGATCAGTGACAAGTGGTGTCCCTCAGGGATCCTTTCTGGGGCCGATGCTCTTCAACATCTTCACCAATGACATCAACAGTGGGATCAAGTGCACCCTAAGCAAGTTTGTGGATTACATCAAGCTATGTGGTGCAGTTGATACTCCTGAGGGATGGGATGCCATCCAGAGAGATCTAGACAGGCTGGAGCAGTTGGCCCAGGAGAACCTCATGAGCTTCAACAAAGTGAAATGCAAGGTCTGGCACCTGGGTCGTGGCAACCCCTGCTATCAGTACAAGTTGGGGGATGCAAGGATTGAGCAGAGCCCTGCCGAAAGGAAACTGGGGGTGCTGGTGGGTGACAAGCTGGACATGAGCCAGCAGTGTGCCCTCACAGCCCAGAAAGCCAACCGCATCCTGGGCTGCACCCAAAGAAATGTGGCCAGCAGGGCAAGGGAGGTGA